>JAECUM010048187.1:0-12014 GCA_016617855.1 Megalonaias nervosa
ATATATATATATATTTATTTATTTATTTATTTATGTATTTATTTATACCACATACATTAAAAATAACATGGCATTTAAAGTGTTGGTGTAAAGCAATTTGATATACCAGTACTACTGGTATATCAAATTGTGATCCGCCCATGGCGCAATAATACGCATATATAAACATTCTAGCGACCTTCTGCAGTTGATTCTAGATCAATGATGAATTTCCACATATTAATTATTAGTGACGTATGAAAATAAAGATAAAAGGTATTAATAATCCTCGTTTTCTAAATGAATTTAATATGGTACACATTTTCATCACAATCCTTTCTGATTTTTTCCCCCTCCACTCTCATGCATAACGGACAAACTATGCAGAAATGTGGAGTGAGAGAGAAAATTAATTTGGGCTGGATTGAAACCTTGAAATAGAAAACAACCAAGTAACCTACAAGAATATGGTTCGTCGTAACGATACGAGTGCACTTTCCTTGGGATTTATCTACAGTGTTTGTCAATGATACAAAGTTGCAAACCAAGTCGCCATTATAAATTCCTCGGTTACGTGGTACACATACTGTGATGTATTTAATGTTATGTTTTGTCGTTGTTTCTTAAACATACTATAATTTTCTAAAAATCGATTATTATTAGTTAAATATGAAAATGTCCAAAGCCCCCCCTCTCCCTCTCTCTCTCTCTCTCTCTCTGGACCATCGTAGCAAGACACGGGCTAATATCTATGAAATGACGAACGTATAGGATTTTCATTTGTGTCATCCAACGACATCTCTGGACTTATGAATGATGGTAAAAGTTAAGTCAAACCGACCAAAGGATGTGTGTGTGTGTGTGTGAGAGAGAGAGAGAGAGAGAGAGAGAGAGAGAGAGAGAGAGAGAGAGAGAGAGAGAGAGAGAGAGAGAGAGAGAGAGAGAGAGAGAGAGAGAGAGAGAGTTTATTGTTGGTGGTACTAGAGCAGAATAATGACTTTGATCATCTGTAAATATATTAAAATATTTTAATTACCTCATTTTGGTTCGTCATTTCGCTTAGTTTATATTCCACATTAATTTCCAAGCGCCGGTATGTGAATGGCAGCGTTCATGTGAATGGCGTAGCTAACTACGTGTTTTTGTAGTGCTCTACTTTTATCATTAAAACCATCTTTCATGTTTATATCATAAGTATGTAATATATTCATTTAATGTGAAGAAAAATAGAAACTAAAAAAGAAAACAATCAACTTATCAATATGCAAGGTAATTGTGATTAGCCACAAAAGGCATAGAACTACATTTTGCAGCGGACACACTCGGGGATGTGAGGAGTTCATTCACTCGGTCAATACACAGCTGCCAGTCGTAAATCTGAACTCCGTTCAAAGGGCAAATATATGTATTTGTATGTGATATAAATAAAATATATGTACAGTATGTAAGCTGTATCAATGATATACCACTCGTTGTATAAATTTTTCAGCAAGCTTCGTTTGCTTTTAATGAAAAATATATACATCTAGCGGTATATCATTGATACAGCGTACATACTATATATATATATATATATATATATATATATATATATATATATATATATATATATATATGTGTGTGTGTGTGTGTGTGTGTGTGTGTGTGTGTGTGTGTGTGTGCGCGCGCTATATCGTTGATATATCATGAGACTTATAAATCTTTCAACCAGTCGTATATCAAAGATACAAGATACAGCGTACATACAATACATTTGTTTTATTTCACATACAAATAAACTTAGTTGCATTTCAAAAGCAGTTAAGATTGACTGCAAGCAGCCGTGTATTCACGGAATGAATGAACTCTGCACAACCCTTTTCTTTGTGTTCGCCATAAAATGTAGTTCTTTACCTTTTGCGAGTAATCGCGATCTCCTTTGCAAATGATAAGTTGCTTCCTTTATTTTCAGAACTTCTATTTTTGTTTATATTGATTATACAAATATAAGACACAGTTATAATTTAAACATGAAGGATGGTTTAAATAAAGAAAGTAGAGTACTACATAGTTAAGTAATCTACTTGAACAGTGTACTCGCAGCATATTCTAACGAGTGGGAAATATAAATTTAAGTGAAATGAGGAACAAGCAAGAGGTAATTCAAACATTTCAATGTATTACAGTTGATCTAAGGCATTATTATAATTAACATCACTACAGAACATACAGTTGTTTCTGTCCTCCATTTCTATCGTTCACCTTTCCGTTGGTTTGTGTGACTATCTTTTACCATAATTCATAGGTCTAGAGACAACATTGCATGGTACTGGCGAAAATCCGCCACGGGCTCGTTTTTACACGGTTTTTCGCTGGTGACCTTCTACGATATGAGAGAGAGAGAGAGAGAGAGAGAGAGAGAGAGAGAGAGAGACTTACCATGAAGGCAATTATTCATTGCCCATCCTTATGTTTATTATTGTTTATTATTCGATTATAGTCTGCTGACGTACCCAGCGATCACGGGCCTTGGGGTAAGAAACACCCGGGCCTCTCCTAGATGTTGTTCAAACAAAATGTTTCTTTTATAAAATTAAAAACTGTTGTTTGGCCCGGGCCCCGGGAATATATCCCCGGTAGCCACCCCCCCCCCCCACAACTTGTCGGCCCTGGACGTACCAACCAACTCAGTGAGATAGAAAGGCTGGGAGGTGGGGTGTAAAGCCTGACATTTTAATATTAAATAATCTGCTTTCAGACCCTTACTAATAGGTTTTATAAAATAGTAAGAAAGAAATAAAAACAAACAAAGCATTAAATAGATTACATTATCTTCCTTCTAACCAAAAATGTACAACATAATCTTGACAGGCTATAGCAGCTTTGTATCATTGGTATTGCGAAGACTGTATTAAAATCCCATATAACGTGTAAACCTAACCTTTACGAAGTCCCAGGTTCTTGTACGTTACTTGGTACAAGTTCATGTTCCTCTTTCTCTCTTACTCCTCAGACATATTCCCTCTCTTATGCATGAGAGAGAGAGAGAGAGAGAGAGAGAGAGAGAGAGAGAGAGAGAGAGATGAAAGGGAAAGCACAGGATTTCGATGGAATTGTGTCCCATGTATAATTCATTTAGAATACTTGGATTATTAATATTTGTTATCGTTATTTTATAGTGAAAATTAATCACAGCAGATTTAGAGACCATATAAGCGATGGTCTACTGTTGAAACATATCATAATATTGAAACAATATATATATATATATATATATATATATATATATATATATATATATATATATATATAGAGAGAGAGAGAGAGAGAGAGAGAGAGAGAGAGAGAGAGAACGGACAGATAGGAATTTAACAGAGAAACGTCATCAAGGGACTTGTTGGAGATAACAGACAATTATTCAGATATATATATATATATATATATATATATATATATATATATATATATATATATATATATATATAGATGTATATAACGGATAGATAAATATTATTAGAACGGACAACTATATCAGGAAACCATGTAGCTAAACTGTAGTGTAGTATATGGAGAGGCGTGCAGAACTTTACTATGTGTATCTTGAGACAGTAGTTTGCTAAAATTGAAGTTATACATAGTATACCACTGAGCTCCCATCACCCAGAAGCGAAATGTTGAAGTCCAAGCGGGTCAGACAAGTATCAGAGGTTCAGAAATGTTGTATACCTTGCACAAGACAATAATAACCATGTTGACAAAGTCTTCTGAATTTTATAACTTGATGTTTTATGTTTTAGTGTCCACCCGCATTCCAGTTTGAAAAATTAAATAAATGATTTGTACATTATGGGCCATTCGCTAAATACTGACTGCAGTCAGAGAGAGAGAGAGAGAGAGAGAGAGAGAGAGAGAGAGAGAGAGAGAGATGGGTGGATGAATGTATTAACGTAGTAGTCACAACATTTTCATGATGATTTTGGTCAAATGTTTATATTACTTGCCCTCTTCTGGTATTTTAATATTGGTTTTGAAAATTAATATGGATTTTGTTTACAAAATAAGCTAGCAGCACCCGGTAGAGTATAGACGTTTCTGAATACTAATCTCATACACTCCCAGCTATATACCTGTTTCTCAAGCCAAGTACGTTAATAACCACTAGATAACTTTGCCATAAATAGCCTTTCTTGTGTATAGCGAGTAAAACAAATTTAAAAGTAAATTAGTCATCAAATTGGCTCGTACTGAGGTATACACAACAAATTTATCACCTGCCGTCTGAAGACGTTGTTTGAAAGGACGTAAATCATCCACCGAAGGGCCGATACGAAATAATCGGTTGTTATGAGTTAACATGAACGTTGAAATTTAATCGCAGTTCCTAATTATGGTCCAAATTACTTCATACAACTGAACAAGAATTGTTTAAACAGATAACGTATTTTAAAGTTTAACTTAAATCAACCATTCATTACTGGATAGTGGGAGGTAGTTTTCTGAAAAGGCCGAATTTTCTATCTTAAATTACTCCGTCAAGTTTGTTATCAGGAACAAAGCAATAATGGCGGCCGACAGAAATGTGTCACTCTTTTCAGCTTATTCTTAATTAACTGCTTTGATAAATGTCTTCGTCCTTGAGTTATGATAACTGGAGCTGACATTAGTTTCTGTAACGTTTTGTTACTATATTGTTAAGCTCCATAATAGTAAGTTTTTATCTGATAATGACAAGGTCCTACAATTTCTATAGTATGACGGTATCTAGGATAGTGTCACGTCTTCGAATGGAAACTTCTACACTAATATAGACGGTAAGTCGAAGATTTGCGGGTAACGAGGTTAAGACGGTGTATAATCGAAACTTAACACCCCGACTATTGAGATCTCTGATATCGGCAAGCATAAACACGATATGCTTACAAGCAAATTCGGCCATACCAGCTGATATTCGAGTTCCGCAAATCCTGTGATGTATAGACCTGTGATAACACTCACGGTTGCGCAAGTCGGAAATTAAAGCCAAACCTGGAGCAAAAGTGTCGTCTGCTTTTATTGTGAAGCGCTTCAGAGCACGCTTTGTGTGTTGTGCTTTTATTTACAGGGTGTACAGCGACCCTGGTGGTAACGGCGGTAAAATTCCCATGGTGTAGCTGGCAGGTTAGGTATTGAACGTTTCCCTATTAACGGTCTGATTCAACGGAATATTTGCTAAGCCGTATAAACAGTATCCACAAGTGTTTGCCATCTTAACAAAAGCTACCAGCATTTACTTGTCACATGTGAATAGGCTGCCGTATCCAATTTAAAGTCGTATTCATTGGAACACAAACACATGGTGTCGGTAGTCAGTGTAATAAAGTTGTATTTTACTTTCGGACAGGTGTGATTCTGGAGGCCGGAATAAAGTACAGTTTGATCAAGAAGATCGAGGCAGCATAGGAAATATTATTGGATAATGTATCGTTTGAAATAGACAAACTTTCTTCCAGAATAGCCTCAACCGGAGGAAGAAGTGTGGCCAGCTCGAGGAACGATGGATAGGGCCTTCATTATTGTGAAATACGGAGGTAAGGCATACAACGAGATAATAGCACTTTTGAAATATGAGATGTAAACCTTGCCTTCCTTTCAAAAAGGAAAATGAATCCGACTTTTTTCTTTTTGGTGGGAAATGCGAAGCCGGTCTCGTAGGGATAAGTTTTCTCCTCGAGCAGATTTCCACCAAGACGACAAAAATGACGCTTGAATTGACTTTCCGGTGAAAAACTTTACCACTGTAAATTTTCCCTTAGGGGGAAATTCGCTCGAGTCTTTTTGTTCCTCTGTAAATAAAAAGTCGCTCTTGGATAAAGGACCATTTAGTCCCCTTAAAAAGCAGCATCCCCAGTTGGTGAGTGTGGTGCGGGGTGGGGTGGGGTGGGTGTGGTGGATATGCAAATCTAGAGCCATTGAACTCCTGTAAATTCATTTACTGAACCAGTTTTATTCTGTGGGGGAAAACTACAAAAGAGTCCATTTTCTTCAGAGAAAAAGTCGTTCTAGCATTATTTTTCACCCTTTACCAGAATATCTAAGGAAGGAAGCTTTACTCTGGTGTCAATTAAACCCCCATCCCCAACCATAGCAAATTTTATCACTGAAATGTATCAACTAGTCGTTTTGTGAAATATGATGAAATGCATTTGTGTGTTTCTACAAAATATTTTAGTGTCGTCAAAATAGGGATGAAATTGTACCTGCTGGCATTTCTATCGAATATTGTAGTGTTTGGCAAAATATCTCCAAAGAAGCACTGTCCATGTTTCTGATTTGGCATACTCATATTTCAGGCAGTGATAAATAGTTTTACTTCGTAACATTCTGTTTCGATGTTTATTCTAGGCATTACATGTTACTTTTGTACTTGAATATACGGAGGATGGAGGATTTGGTTTGGTGCTTTACGGCACAGCGACACAAGTAGGTTATTTAGTGCAGGGACAATTGGAGTAAAGTGACTTACACCAGGACACACCACGGTAGCAGACACAAACTTGTCCACGGTAGGTTTCGAATCGCCACCCTTTCTTGTCACGAGTCCAGCACGCTTGCGAATGAGCCACTGCAGCTCAATAATAGAGGAAAGAATGACTTTTGTTTTTTACCTGTAAGAATTACTCTGAGAAGTGGAAAATGTTTCTCTAGTATAAATTTTCTGCCATTAGAAAAATGACTCTAGGACTATGTTTTTTCCCGGTGGAGATGGGGGGGGGGGGGCGGTGAGGGTAAGGGAGAAATTCCACCCGGGAGTAAGATATGGTGAAGGGGTGTGTGGGAAGATCCGACTCCAGAATTTCTGAGGCTTGTCTTAAACGTAAGTTTGGACGTAGAGATTAAGACGGTGTTAATAGCAATATAATCCGGGATATCTCATTAAGATTAAACCAACCGTAATACCAAACTATAAGAGATAAAATTTGGGTTTATTAAGTTAACTTTGGAAATCAGTGAACTCTTTAATTGTTTTTAATATTTTATACATTTTATTCTTTAATTGTTGCGGTGAACAAATACTAGTCAAATATTATAATTTATTTCATTATCGACAATTTACAAAATAAGTAAGAAAAAGTTCCCTGTTAAAGAAATTAAAGTACAGAAAATAAGGATGAATTTGTTTGGGACTGAATGTGAGCTAACAATAGATTTTGCGGAGAAAAAAAAAAATGACAGAAAATCCTGTAGATTTTCGCCGGTACCGTACGAAAGCACCTGTCTTTATGCAAGATGCATGCACTGTCTGAGAGACGAAAGCTGTAAACAGGGAAGTATAAATGCTCTTTTGCTCCTGAAAGCAAACATACCATCACATTTCTAACTTTCAGTTTTGTGCCTTTAAACAATCTTGATATAAAGTAACCCATTATGTCACGTGATTGGTCTTCGAGGCAGAGAAAATCATTTTCCTTCTATGAAAATTGAGACTTAGCAACATCGGTTTGGTTTGGCTTGGTGGGTTTAACGCCATTTTTCAGCACATGATAGGCTATACATGGCGATCAGTATATTTGTTGCAGGAAGAACCTAGGAAAAACCATTGACCCATGGGAAGCTACCGGCAAGTTTTCTCACATACCTACTTTGGTCGTGGGAGACTCGAACTCACGCGGGCAGAGGTGAGATGTGTGAGTGATATGTCAAGGCGAACACCTTGGACCACAGGTTCACCTGGGCTCCTAGGTATGCCAGATACAAAATCTGAAAGATTGTATTATTTTCAAGTGTTAGTCTTTTAGTTAGGTCAGCAATGAATGTTTTATCTGTCGGATCTAATTTGAGTGTAAATTAGAGCTAGATGCATTTATCTTGAATGCGTCTTTGCTTTTCGACGCCGTAACCAGAGATTTCTTTTCTTTTAAAATCAGGTGTTTGAAATCACAAGTGAGAGAATGAAAACAAATCAATGCATGATTAGATTTTTCGAGTGACGCAAAGAGAAAGTTTTTCTTTTAAAATTAGAGATTTGAAATTTCAAGGGAAGTTATGGGAAATTAGTACAATTAATGAAACTTAACGACAGTTTGAAAATAATACTCAGCATAATATCTGACCGTTAATCAAATGTATTAATTAGCTAAATGTGTAGATAAAATTTGCAGAGCATTATTGTATGGCAATTGGTCAATTTAATTCAAGGCTTTTTGTACCATTGCGCTGGTCTCGGTCGAAAGTAAACCGGTCAACAATGCAAGGGATTTAAAAAAAAAATGAAACTAATGCTTATCTTAAGTAAGGCCCATTCGAAACAAAACTCATGCGGATGGAAAAGGCCGAGGACTCTCCGGCTGAGGTATGGCCATCACAATTTTGATAAGATTCATTTGATAACAATTCACATAAGTTCTGCTAACTTTTTTTTAAAAAAAAGTTGTATGTTTCGTTTTAGTCTTGTTTAACCAAACTTCTCGCGTTGCTTAATGAGATCTTTACTAATCGGAACGTCCTCTGCCTTTTTCTCAAATGTAAAGTGTGGCCATTTTGAACTGCCTTCTAGCCTTTGGTTGGAATTAAGTCATGATAACTTTATTAACGTCTGAATGGATAGATCACCTTTATCGTTAGTAGCAATGCAAGCAACACTTGCGTAGGACTGAAACAGGACAATTTATTTGATTGTTGTCATTACAGAGTGGCAGGAATAATATTAAAAATTAATGGTGTCAGGTATTTCTGAGACTGTTGTAAAACCGGTCATATATAAGACTCTGTTCCTCGTACATTTAGCCCTATGATGATCCGCCAGAAACTTGCACAAATGAATTCAAAATTTGATATCATCGCTGACTGTTTTGCGAGTTTATCATCATTATTTTTAAATAAAAAGTAATAAAAATAATAAAAAAATAAATAAACTTAGATAGCAGTAATGCCCATATATCATATTTTTTCTTTACATTTTGAATCGACCACCAACAAAACCAGCAAAAAACAGAGTGAATTTAGGAAAACAATATAGGGAAAATATCAATATCGTCAGGGGACATTAAGTCGTTCCCCCCCCCCCCCTTCTTTCTAGAAGACTGCAGGTATACATGATTAGAGACGTCTACTCCATAATTCTGTAAGCTAAAATAAAACACAAATTTTGATAGACGTTTTGCAGTCGAGTCTTTTATCCAAATTGTTGCTTTATCGGACTAATGTCAATCTTTCCTTACTACACCTCACTTCTTACTAACCAAGTAGTTCAATACCACGGTTGTTCCATCCATTAATTGATATTGTAAGAAAAGGTTAAAATAAGAAAGAAAAATAAAGACGAAAGAAACATGTCCAAGAGTTGTACAGTATGCAGAATGGTGTTGTCCAGCGTCTTAACAATATGCAAAATACGGGCAAATTGGAGGCTGAAATTGAAGAATAAATATTAATGTCTACACACTTAAAAGGCAACATAGCTGTCGTCAGACCTCTAGCAATACACCAAGGTGTTAATTCAGTTACTTATTCAGTTTAATAGGACCACTGATTGAAGATAGAGGGACATTGTATTTGTCTATAACTATGTTTCAGCACGCTCTGGGTCAGTTTGGGGCACCTCCAGTATAAATCATTTAGACTGCAGGAAATACTTTACCGCGTCGAAACAAAGTTGGATACGTGCTTGGGAGGCCTATAAATGACTTAGCATTATGTCAGCTAAACTTCAATATCTCGAGTAGGCATAGCGATCAGTAAAATAGCACGGATAAAGACAACAGTACCTATTCATTAATAAACCTGTTTATTCAACAAGAAGATTGAAAAGATAGCCTCTACCCATGCAATAAACGATCAATGAAGCACCCATTTTTCATAATCACACAATACCTTGTGTTATTTAGTTAGCATTTTCCAAATGGAAAAAAGTCTATGTGCTTGTGTACAATGAAGGGGCTATATTTTTTAAATAAAAATCGAACATCATGGGCCTTGACAATTTTCAGTATTTTTTATAAGTTATGATGAGTTAGTGCAAAGATGCTATTCATTGTTGAACTTGATATCACTGTCAGTGAAACATGTTCACCAAATCCGTGTTGTATCCTTCATTTAAAGAGTGTATCCTGAACTTGCTATGTCAGAGGAATCAAAACTAAACAGAACATAACTTTTATTCGCTTTTGGCATAAAAATGACATTAGAGGGACATGTAATGGTTGAATATTTAAAGGAACTCGAATATTTTTTTTAATCATGGCGATAGTGATTGCTCATGGGGAGTAGTCAGTCGGAACCTGCTCAACCTATTAATATACTTCAACGTGATCTTGAGTTGCTTTCGAAGAGTAACTACATTTGATTCTCTATGGAAACTAACTAAATAATTAAAATATTTTAAAAAACAAATCTAGAATGAAGAAAGAAGACTTGTCACAAGGCGTTTTTTTTTTGAAGCATATCAGGTTGTACCGAAGTTCAACTACGACGAGCGACGTGGAAGGAGGGGGAGGGAGGAAGTTTACATTCATGCTTGGATTTATTACCCTTTCTTTGTTTCGATAACAACTGGAGTCGAGCAGAGCCCACTGGGACGTGCATTAAACTTTTCAATCAAAGGATTATTTTTTGCTAATACTTAGTTTTACTGAACCAAACTGTCGTGTTTGTCTATGGGATTTCGTAGGTTTGGGAAATGTGCCAGTATTAATCTCAAAGGAACTTTATTTACCTCAATAAATAATTTACAAATATAGGTCATAGAAAGAAGATGCACACCCCAAAATATGTTGCACAGAAGGTTTAATTCTCGATCTCAGTCAGCAGTTACCCTCATGAAGGATACAGCAAATGTCGAAACGATTGGAAGAAAGAGAGACGTTAATTTGTGCCCAATGATTCAAAAATTACCCTGGATACAAAGGAAGGAATTCTATAACTGGTCGAGAAGCAATGAAAGAGTTGCAGAGCCATATATTAAACTAGAAGATCACACTCCTATCGAAGGATTTAAAAAGCATTACTAATTAAGTTGTTCAAGCTTGTGCCAAATTCCACTGTATCATATTTGTGACAATAAAATATATTTAAGCTAAAGTAAGCATTAATAATTCTTAGTGCCATAAAAGGAGGTATAGTGTTATATATTAGATAAAGATTTCATCACAATACTCTGCATAAGAAATGTTAATTTATGGCCGTTCAAATTTAGAGCTATCTTTTTAAGGTTATGTTTAAATGATAGCTCTCAAAATCATTTGTGTCAAAGGCATGTTTAATACCCCATTGCAGGTTATCACGGAAATTTCTCAAGGACCAATGTTAGGACCCCCTTTAGCTGCTTTAGCCGTAGGTACAAATATTGATGAAACTGAGAGTACACTAAATTTTGACATATTAGACTTCTCAACATGGTGTACCTACGTCTGTATGAAAGGAAAGAAAAGAAAAAAGAGATCGCAAAAGGTTCGCTCTTTATACCGTGGGCATGACTAGCTTGAATGTGTAACTCTCGAAAACCGTTGGGAGTCACAGTTGATGACACTCTTATCATAAAAAAGAAGGAAAAAACTAACGCTGCAGATGACACAATTTCTTTCAAGTTATTTCATTTGAAAAGGATTAAGCATTTTAAGGCTGAGAACGAGAATTATTATGTATATTATCTGTCATACAATAATGTATCCATTTTTATAAAGTAGGATCCAGGGATAAACGCTTTCCGATCTGTTTAGCTTATAGATGTAAATTTGTAATTATAATATATTCCACATATCTTGCATTTCAAAAAGAAATCAAGTGGATTCGTGCATGCAGCTGAGTTTTAAATTCCGTTTGCATGTCGAATGAATTCTTGTACATCTCGAGACATTATATTCGACCTCGTTCCATCCTTTTCTGGAGATCAGCATATGGCCATGTTGAATGCGATCTAGTTAATAGTTGCTGCTGACAGTGATCTATTAAGGCGAGCGCCTTAAACCATTCGGCCACCCAGGACCCTCGTTAAGATGGCTCTGTGTGCCTATTTCGTTCTCTATCTGTCTGTCTGTCCGCATCTATCTATCTATCTATCGATCGATCGATCGATCGATCGA
>JAECUM010048189.1:0-12965 GCA_016617855.1 Megalonaias nervosa
CTGGGAAGCTCATCAAATATCAGAGTCAATGAGTTGGATTTGAAAGTTGGCAAATTCATTATGTGTTTAAATATTTTTGATTATAATTTAGGTGACAAGTTCAAAAATTAAATATTTATTTTGATGTTGTGAAAAATTGTCTCGGTATATACTCAGATCATCATGTCATTTATATCATAGAGACCTACAGTACAAATGAATGCCAAATTTGTCAGCTGAAATGTTTTCATTGGCTGAATCTTTATTTAAAAATGATTGACAGATATTCAGACAAACTCAGGAATTGGTTTTCTTATTTTAGATAATATTTGTCTCATACTGCATTCATAACATTGCATTAACATATTTTATAAATTTAAAAAGACCCAAAGTTTGACTTACTGCAGATACCTTTATCACTGCAGCTCCTGCTCCGGTGATAGTTGCTGAATTAAACCTTTGGTACATCACTCTTATCATTGGTATTCTTATTATGTTCATTATTATTGCTCTCATTGTTTATCTATATAGAAACCGCGGAATAATCTGGAACATAACTAAGATGTGTTTAATATGGTAAGCTATTACGATATGCATAATCTGCAAAGCTATAAAGATGTGTGTAATCTGGCACACTTTGAAGATGTGCATAATCTGATGCACTATGAAGATGTGCGTAAAATGGCAAATTATGTGTATGTGTGTAATCTGTCAATTTTGTGGATGTGTATGATCTGGCGATAACTTAGGTTTTTTAGAAAATGCACTTGCATATGACCACATTGAATGAAATTGAATCATACGCTTCAACAACTATTTTGAAAACTTTAAGCTAGTGTTTCCTCTATCTGAAATAGGCACTATTGTGATAACCTTTAATCACATATATTCCAAAAGGCCATTTTCAAATCATCCAATTGAAAATGATAAAATGATGAATGTGTTCCGGTTGATATGTCATTGACGTTTTTCACCCCTTTAACAAGAATTGCTTAAACATTTTTCTTAACACGATAATCTGATTTACTGCCTGTTTAATAACAATATTTACTGGTTTGTTTTGCTTTATATCTGATTTATTTTAAGTGTTGGTACACACGTTTTCCTACATGCATACAAATATGTCACACAAGAGAAGAGGGTAATAGACGGTTGACAAACACATTTTCACACAAACATGCAAAGCTACTATTATGCACAAAGGTAGGACATGTACACAGATAACTACTATACCCGCTCAAATATACAAACACGCACTATCACAACAGTGAGCTTGGTTGACCTGAAAAGGGTCGTTGGAGTAACCACGGAAGAAGGTTAATACATATCACATCGCTTATCTGCTCATCTGATTAATCTTCATCACACTGCCGGTCGATACCAATACGCTTATCAGTCAACATTGCCTTTCAATATGCACTCTTCTCTTCCAGGAAGTAGTATCCTTAATCGTGATGATGGCCTACTATAGGCTAGGTAGTCCGGGTTAAACAGCATGTTGGAAACGAACTTATATAATTCGACAGTGATATACGTGGTATTCATGTCGCCCTGGTCTTGAGAATAGGTTCAACAGTGTGACAATGCACTTGTATATTCATCCCAAGACCGGATATAAACTGATTTAAATGTTCCACCAATCAAAACTTAATTTAAAAATTTAGTCAGAGCGTTTGGTCTCTGTTCCCATGAGAACAGAGCGAACTCTTGACGCTTCATTCAATACTTAGGTCATCTTAGCGTCCCTACAGTTTACAATTGCGGCACAGTTTGAATAACATATCTATGGCTGAAACAATGAACATAATATATTGGGATTGTTACGTATATGTAATTTAATTGCTTGTGTGTTAGTTTAAAATTCTCTTTTTTATTTTTATTTCATTACGTTATTTTAATGATAACTTTATTCACTGGATTTGACTTTTTTCGGAAGGTTCAGTTTTATGTTTTGACCTGATAACAACGAAGTTCGATTGCTACATTTTATTTTTAGCTGACCTAGTTCTTGACCTTGGTTCCGATTTTGCAAACATTGAGTGAAAATGATTGGTCATTACCAAGGTCACGTTCAACCCATGTGTTAGTCTATTGTAAACAGTTTTATTTTTAAATTTATTTCCAGTGTGGGAATTTGATTCTTAGATAGGGCTATTCTAGCCTACGTGCAAATTATCATTTTGTTACTGCGCTGTTCAAGTTAAGTGACCACGTGATCCATCATGTGAGCTAACAAACATTTTCCAGTGGATTTGATCTGTCGTAAAATATACCTTCTGGCCGAAAGGTATTCCTGTTGTTGCCGTTTGAATTGAGTTTATTTAAAATAATTTATTCACCCTGGAAAATACTCTTTCATCGAAATTCTTGGACAAAGACATTTACTAAATTATTTTGAATTCAAAAGCCGGGATTATATTCTTGGTGACTCAGCAAGGAACTGTTGACTCATCAACATAAACTGGTTATAGAGGACGTCATCGCCTTCCATATTGGAACTTCATCGAGATTCGAACTTGGAGACAATTAGAACTTTTAGTGATAGGACTTATATTTTTGAATTCTAGGATTAATTTTTGGATTATATTCACAAAACCGTAAGTTCTATTTCATACATTTACCTTGTTTTCTAGGGAAATAAATTATTTTGTTAAATTTACAAAGCTTGCTGACTTCACTCTTTTTGTTGTTACTTTTGTACGAGCTCTAATGTAACAGGATGCTCCTGCTGCGAACACTGTATATACTTGAAGAGATTGTGCAATGACTACGACTACTAATGTAGCTGCAACAAAAGTATTCTTCTTCCAGGAGAAAACGACTTAAATTTAGCTTTGGCCTATTTCCTGTCGTCTTCGAAAGAATATTGCCTGCAAACGTATTACCATTCTCGTATCCTTTTCCATCGTTACCACTGGTGGATGATTACAGAAAAGGACAGAAAGGAGAATAGAAGAATGTTTTGCAACGACAGAAAGATGCAGAAGAAGCATTTATTCAACATCAGCAATAAGAGGCAAAACGGAGACGAAAACAAAAATGGAAGAGGAAATCCTTTAACTGTGGGGGGAAAAGGGTGTAACTGAGACCAAAACACTCCGTATGCTACAAATCATTCCCGAATACTTGTAATACTTACCCAATTAGCCTGCTACCTCGCGAATCCAGCCCTACCAAAGATGCAAAAAGTCTTATCCTGTCTATTTTAGATAGGCAAAGGCAGTAACTCTTTCCCATTACCTCCCCTTGATACCACCAGGAGTTGCCAGTTTTTAGATGTGCGAAACACTAGCACAGATGCTCGCATATCGGGGATGTTGGGAGGGGTTTTAAATAATGTGATTGGTAAGTAATCTCTTCCCCAATCACAATAGGTTAGGAGCATAAGTAATAGGAAGGGATGCTGAGTATCCGACCTCTACTTCTGGTATCTTTCGGGGGGATGAGTGGTTGGATTCCTCATATGAAGGATAAACAATTCTCCTAATAACATAACAGAATGGGATCCCTTAATATAGGATTCTTAAATAGTTGAGAAGATACAGCTGAAATCTGCTCACCTACAAAATATTTCACTGAAGAAATCCAGCGAATCTAACAGGCGGTAATTATTGATCTAGTTGGGCCTGGTTGCGGTCTCTACCGCTGACACCTTTCAAATCTCTGTGATAAGAAGAAGTTAGACTCTGCACGCCAGCCAAAAGCTTCTATAATATCTCAGATCAAAACATTGCTTTCGAAAGTGAGGCTCTCAAACATGGCTCTAATCTCCTGAGCTGTAATTCTCATGAGGCAACCCAGATCTTGAGAGATCTCAGAGTACACCAAGCATGCCTCTGTGTAGTGCGTGGGGGCGCAGACAGGATCTTTCACGGCTGCCGCTTTCGATGCGTTGGTTACCTACGGACGGTAACTGATTTTGGCAACTAAGACTGGTTGTGTATGGAGGACTACCGAACCATCCGAACTGAACTGAAGATAGTTAGGATCGACTGAAAGGGCATGTAGCTAATGCTATCAGGAAGCTTGTCTTGTATGATAGGAACTAGAGGTTCAGACTTGCTTGAGTGCAGCCAAGTTAGAACCCAATACAAATTCCATTTTGTAAACAATGTTATGGATTTTGGTAGCTGAAGATCAAAATTGTGTAGCAGATTTGAGAGATCTTTATCATGCCCAATATCGCATCTGCTATGATGTCGGAATGTGTCCGAGATCATAGATCCTTAAGAGCGCAAACAGGGCTGCTGTTCTCAACCTGGCTATGGAAGAGAGGTAGCTGGGACTCTTTTTGACTTCGAAAGACGGTAACCTGTTCTGGGCTCGAAGCCCGGTGGTATCATGAGATGAAACCATCAAACTCTCCGATCTGAACTGAAGGGAATTCAGGCGAATTTAACGGGGGGTGCAGCCCTCTTACTCTGCATGTGAAGGCTAAAGGTGTCAGTAAACATGGTCTGTAGGCTAGTGACTTTAGCAATTTGTATGCTAGAAGTTCGAAGGGGTTCAGATCCAGCTATGTTAAAAGCAAGGATTTGATCCCTTTGGAGAGAAATAAGCGATATTGGTCAAAGAGACCAATATTGTATAAACGATCCGATACCTGCCCAAACATGTTGCATGATGTCGGACTATGTCCAATATCATGCGGCGGTAATCTTTGGTAGCATTTGGGGTCTGACTGTATCACCTCCAAGAACAGAGCCAGAGAAAGTCGGACAGTTGCGGGATAGAGACACGTAGATTTGTGATATAGTTCGTTACTTTCGAGATTCTCTCCGCAAATGAAGGTTTGAATAGTCTCATTCACAAGGCCGTGCTGGTGAGAGCCGAGCATGTAGAAGAAGAGGGCGGTAGAAATCAGGGTGGCCGGAATATTCCTGGATGTATTATCATTAGGAAAGATAGATTGGTGATACATCGCTTTTGGCCGAGAAAAGAGGCTATCAGAATCATCTTGCCATTCGGAACACGTAACTTTACCACCGTAGGAGGGGCTGCAGAGTCTAACAACCCCTCCCAAATGTTGACAATGCATTCCATGAACAAAGTGTTCTGTCTGGAGCTGGGGAGACAAAGGTGGGTAGCTTTTTATGACACCTCATCACCAGGAGATCGATCATCGGTTGCCTTTGAAGTGCATAAATCGGAGTGACGACCAATGGATGCAGAGGCCATTCCGTGTGAAGGACATGACCACCTCTAGACTGATTCTCGGCCAACCCAGTGATGCAGCCATAAGGTGTCTGATTGTATGTTGATATGGAAGTTGCTACACCCCCGTAGGAACTGTTAAGTCAAGACACACTGGACAAGTGGGTGGGTACGTCCCTGTTTAAGGAGATAGGTCACCACCATAGAGTTATCGGGACGAAAGAGGTCCGTTATCTCCCCAGGTGCGATCTTTACAGAAATGAAATGCACTGATGGCTGCCCTCGTTTGTAAGGTGTTGATGCTTAGAAGTCGTTCCCAAGTGTCGCTGATGGTAATGAAGGTCATCAACAGGTGAGATCTCCCACCGAGCGCACTGGCGGCCGTACTTTATGTTAATCTGCCTGAGGATCTTCAGCGGGATTCCAATGGTCAGCCAACATGGATTGCCCCACTGAGGTAGGAATGATCAAATTTTGGATGTGATCATGACTACTTGTTTAAGAGGACATAAAACAGGGCGCCAATGTGCTTGCAAGGCCTGCATAAAGAGGCGGTCAAGTGGGATCAATTCTGCTGACTATACTAAAACGAGGAATTGCAAGAACTCTCCCGATGAAATCCAAGTCCTGATGGAAACGTACTCGAGGAGTTAAGCCATTCTGGTAACACGAACACAAGTAGACGAGCCAGATTCAGGTTGGTTAAGATGTTCACCCCCCAGATGAACGAAATTCTGGGATGGACGGATGTCAGACTTTCGTAGTTCGTGAAAAGGCCTAGATGATCTAGTAGAACAGATAATTGATAACGGTGTGGCGGTAAGCGGAACGGGGAAATTAAGATAGACGGAGCGGATAGGGACCTCATACTCGCCCCATATGACGAAGAGTCGGAAAGATCCTCGCCTTCCCGGTCTTGAATAGGGTGAGGAGACACCAGTTGATGATGGGCCTCCATCCGCTGTTTGCATTCTGAAAAAGAACCGCCCTGAATAAAACGCTGAGGAATGTGGTCTTAGCACAAGCTCCCGTGCCTTGTATGAACGACCATATCCTCTGTTGTCGAAAGGTATCTATCTCCCGATCGGACGGTGTATTTTGTGTAGAAGTGCTACGGGATTGATGATGCATGTAAGCTGAAGCCCCTTCAACTAACCTGGATCAGCCCCCCCCCCCACCTATAACAGATATGACATGGAGGTCAAATGAGCTCAAAGTCGGTTTCATACCGCCACTCTGCTATTGCACCATAGGGATCGATGTGACTAAGGAGATCCCTTGTCTTGAGGCTGCTGCTCATACCCTCACACTGACGATGACTGAGTGGTTCCCAACACCCGTGTGGGTGGAGTGGCGAGGGGGAGGGTCAGTACCTGAGCTGCCTGTCTCCAATTCTCCTTCTAGACTTCTTCCAGAGAAACGGGACCTGAACAGGGAGACCTGCAAAAGACGGTATGATAAGGTAGGTGCGACGTGGATCGCCTAAGTGCTATACATCGTATCGAGAAGAGGCTAGCCGGAACTGTCAAAGATTTGACCATGATATGATGAGTGGCCCTGATAAAATACTCTAGTAAAGGACGGGTTTGTCGGTAACTCTTTACCCTCACTGTGCCTGGTTCCTCCTACGGCTCCGCTTCAAGCTCGGCATAAGTCATGCCGATTGGCCCATTGATAACTCCTCTCGGTCGTATCTGTCCAAGACACGAGCTCTCCCTTGAGGATAAGCCGTGAGCTGTCTAATATCTGGCATCGTCGTAAAGCCGGAATTGCCGACCTTTCTAGGTCTGCCGAGATCGCCGGCCTTTTCAATCTCCCGGCTGGGGTAAACGGTGTGAGTTCGGCCTGGAGACAAGGCTAGTTTTGAAATGTATTAGATCCAATGGATCTGATGTGAGCGACGTGTGTTCGGGTCGGGTTCTGTGAGTATACAAACGGTCCGGCAATCACCGGTAATCGCCGGTAAAGGCCGCATGGAAGCCTGGTTGCACGGACAGTTTTCTCATTAAAATCTCCGATATGGTAATGATAAGAATGCGACAGATGATATAGGTACTGACGGCCGGCTTTGATCTATCACTAATTATCATCGTATGAACTATTGGCTGGACTGCCGGTATCAGTTGGACTGCTGGTGCCGGCTGGGTTTCTGGTGTCGGCTGGACGGTCTGGTAATGTCATGACGACTGGTGTCGGTGCGGAGTATTATTGTTAATGCTCCAACGGAATTCTCATTACCCGCATGTACCCGTATTTACAGGCCATAAGGTCGTGCACGGCGGGCAGAGAGGCTTACGCCACCTGGACTGCTAAGATTGATAAATATTCCCCAATGCATCTATATCGCCAACCACGTGCCGCAAGTTGTTTCCCTTGCTTTTTCTGTCTTTCCTTCCCTTCAGTGCCGAACAGAACGATCCATGTAATGCGTGTAGCAAAAATTCCTCCTAAAAAGAAATAAGAAGAGAGAAAACAAAGCATAGATTATCAAATTAGTATGTGACTAACTAGCTAATAGTAAAAGTATCTAACTAGGCAGCCCAGACTGTCCTGACTACATAGTATAGACGCTATATATCAATGTATACGTAATATAACAAAGCTGGACTCATAGTGGTAAATATAATATTACTCGAAGTATTCTACTGTAATATTTGTAACATTGTTTTACACACCAGAGGTTTTTATGATTATATCTGTAATATTGCATTAGAGCGTCAACATCTTGTTTTTATAATTTCTTCTGAAATATGATTGAAATCGATGATCTGTTTTTTCATTATACAATATTTGTTTACAGTTGTTATACAATATTAAATTCCGTAGCACCAACAATCAAATCGAGACATTCACGAAAATTATTATTGTTAGGATCAGCTATAAAATCTCTGTACTTGTCATAAACATCTGACGAAGTATCTTTATATCGCTCATCTGTTAGTACCTCATTTTTCTTTAACCAACTGAAGGAATCAAACGTGTTTTCTACTTCACGTTCATAAAAATCTATTTCGTTCACCAATTTACCGTATTCTATTTCTGTTTCATCAATAAATCCAAGTACCAAACTTATTTGTTTCAAAGTAAAATTTTTGAGGACAAGATATTGTTTGATAATTGCATATGCGACTAAGAAATTTATTAGCATTAATATTTGGAGTGATTTTCATCCAAGAAAGGTAATTTGAGTAAAAGTATTTACTCTAAACCATAATTTTTAGTATTGTTTTGTGAATATTTTCTCGGCTTCATTGTAATAATTTTGCAATGATAATTGTCTAGAGCGTTGGAGTGATGGAAGTGGAACATCATGTTCTTCACCTATGTCGTAATAAGAACCAATCCCTACATCAAACGTTGTTCGATTGACTTCCTCAACAAAGTTTTCTCGCTTATCATCGCTGAGATTACTAATTTCATTGTCACAATCTTTGATTATCGCTAGAGATTTGTGAACAATAAACGGATGAAATTCTGGGATTTTTTTACGCATCATTGGTAGAAGTGCGTTCGAATATGCTTTTATATTTAACTCCGTATCCGGCGTCATTCTACCAACTTTAACTAGGGTTTCCTTGTCGTGGTAGTACAAACCGAGATGTTTAAAAAATTTTCGTTTTGAAAAACTATTGTATAACTGCTTGCTCGTTTTTATTCCTATTATCTTAGATTCCGCTAGCTTGTCGAGGTCATCATGGCTATTGTTTACTCGTTTCTTTTACATCTACTCTTTCATCATGAGCTCGTTCTTTTATTAAGTTTGATTTTATAATTAAATCTAGATTTTCAAGATTAAGCTCGAGCAATATATTTTTTAGCAGGATTTCAATTTGTTTATGTTTTTTTTACAATCATCAGGATGACAGCAACTGTTTATAATATCAAAGTTTCTTATTGCTTTAAGTAGTTGTGGTCCTCGCATATGCATAACGGGAATAAATTTGTGTTCTTCTTCTCACAATGGAGAGTTTATCATTGAAATTTAAAATTTTTTCCTAGTATTTATCACACGTGCTGATAGCGATTTGTCCCCAACATCTATTTTGGGGTTAAAAATATTATCATAAAATTCTGTCGGAATGATTGTAAATAATTGTATTGACATTTATTTTACAAAGTTAGATTAAATCTGATCCTCAAGTGTGTATATCTGAAATGCTGTCAGTCCTGGAAACGGATGTTAAGCAGCGATAACATAAACTCGGAAATATAAGTACCTGTTGACAGCATTCGCAGTTGGAATCGTAAAATATTGTGTTGTTGAAATATAAATGTCTGTTGTACTATATAATATTACTCAGTCGATATCATCGTTTGATCCTTCCAATCGCCAATTATAAATTCGACCAACAATAGAGTTTAATCAACCTCGCAAATAATATTGCCAAATAGCGACTGCAATGGGACATTTAATTTTAATCCAAAAGTTTTCAACCTCTCCGTTGGTAGTCCATTCTTGTCTATCAGAAAAAGCATAATAAGGATACTTTTCAGGATAATATGATGATGCGCTTACCTTAAACCCAACTCGGTTATCAGGTGCCTTAAAAAGTGTTGGAATATATCCAACATTGTTTTTGGTTCGCTTTATATCACCACTAAACCCACTGTCAACGTACGCTTTATTAGTTATATCATTATGGTTAACTGGAACATATGTCGTAGTTATTTTGTTGTTTCTCATATTTATATTAAGTGACATTGGTTCACCGGATTGTCTTAAATACGGAACAGGTGCTCCTCTTAACTAAGCGTAACTAATAGCATCAGTCTCATTAGCTGGTGGTGAAGTTGTCGGTAATCCAGTTAGTTTGGAGTTATAGCTAATAACAAGGCGACCTGTCATTGTATCGCCAGTTTTATCGAGCTTGTTATCGTCAACGGAGTTTAGTTGCGTATAACTCACCGCTTGTGTGCTATCAACATTTGCTGGTGGATACTCGGTTTCCAACCCAATACTTTTTTTACTTGACATGTTAATAATACCTGTAACCGTTCCACCGGTTTTATAAAGCTTGCTATCATCAATATACTTCAACTGTAAATAACTTACCGCATGTGTCTGATTTAAGTTTCTTGGTGGACACGCGGTTTCCAAATTTATAATTGTTTTTCCTGACATATCTAAGTTACTGCTTAAAGTTCCTCCTCTCAGTGATAGTGGGTTATTATCGATCGTTTTTAGTTGGGCATAACTAACAGCTTGTGTATCAACAACGTTTATTGGCGGATAATTTGTTTCTAAACCTAGAACTCTTTGATTTGACATAAATAGGTTTCCTGTCACTGTGTCGCCGGTCGTTTTGACTAGCGATGATGTATCAGTTATTGTTGGTTCTTCAGGGGAAACAGATTCTGTAAGTGCTGTTCCAAACTTTGCGTAATAAGCCATATTATGTAAATTATATAACATAAAATTGTATAACAACAATGGCGAAGTTAAAGATATTTAATTTTGACACCGAAGGATTCATCAAATATAAACACAACAACGATCTTCCTGATTGTCATTATCTTATTGTTGGTCGCACAGGCTCTGGTAAAAGAAATCTTTCGTTAAATTTATTACTCAACAATAACTTTAATTACGATAAGGTATATATCTATACAATCAATCCGCAACAAGACAAATACGAGTTATTACGCGAATACACCGATAGACTTCGTGATGAGCTTGACGCTGGCGATGATATATTTTTAATAAGACAACCAGAGGAATTAATCCCTGTCAACGAACTTGTGTCGTCCAAGCATAAAATAATTGTATTTGACGATATTCCGCTAAACAACGAGGAGATTAATGAGATCAACTCGTAGTTTTCGTTATCGCGTAACAAAAGATGTAATTCGATTTATCTCTCACAAGGAGTTTACAACGTTGATAAATTTATTAGGCGAAATAGGGGATGTTTTATACTATTTCCTGGTCTAGATAATGTTGGTGTGAGAACTATTGCAAACGAGCAATGTGGTGATGTAACAAAAGATTGATTTACTGAATTATAGCATCAAGCAACTAAAGACAAATACAATTTCTTTTTATTTGATAAACTAGCGCGTGATCCAGCTAAAACGTTTCGTTGTTGTATCAACATATTTCTATTGACAAATTTTATATTGCGTATCAAAAAATAAACAATGGACAAACATCAACAAAAAATTGAATTACTGAAGAAATTTAAGAAATTTTTTCTAATTTTTTTTTAAGTACAGAGCCTTTACGACCAACAATAAGATAATGGCAATCAGGAAGTTCGTTGTTGTGTCGAGCTTTTCAACAAAAAAGTGGAAGAGGCACGTCAAGGACAACGTGCTGTAGAAGAAGAAACCACCAAACTTTTTAAACCTGTTACCAAAGCAATACTCGGTCAGCAGCGAGAAATATCAGCAAGATCTCCAGAAGAACTAAAAGAAGTACAAGAAATAGGGTTGTGAGGTTTACTCGGAGAAAGATCAAAAGGGGAAACTAAAAAAATTGTAGAGGAAATTCTGAGTACAATTGCTGATCCTGTTGCACGACAGACTGAATTTGACAGATTTATAAACAACCCTCTTGAGATACAACGGTCTATTACAGAATTGGCAGTTAAGCCAGACGAGTTAGTGATGTTGATACAAAATTTATCAGACCAAACTAAGGCACTAGCTGAGAAACACAAAATGTTGACTGAATCTATCGCAGAAATAATGCCACTCAAAAAACAGATATTTTTCAAAACAAATGCACGTAAAAAAATATCGGATGAAGAATAGGGTGATTTTTAAAAAAAAAAATATAATATCGAAGACATTGAAGATATTCGATATCATTCAAATTGGCCAAAGGACAAATTTGAAAACTTAATAAAAAAAATTAGAAAAAAAAAATGGTACAGAAGCTGATAGAGAAATAGAAGAAGCTGAAACACAAGTAAGTATGGCAAATAAAGTGGATACTATAAGAGATGGATTTATTGCTGAGGTTTTACATACGGCAGCAGGACAGTACAAAACCAGAGAAAAAGATTATCCCAAAAGTTGGAATTTCAAAAGACTGTTTAATCAGTATGAAAATAGACGAGATAAAAGATTACCAGAGGAAGAAATTGGATCTGGCGTTAAAGTTTTTACATCAAACGCCAAACTGGTTGACCGACTTATCTTAATAATATCATCAAAAGAAGGAGGTAATGAAAGCACTGAAATCGACAACGAAATAATAGTCATATTAGATAATCTCAGATCAAGTGGATTACTAACAACAGACGAGTATGAAATTTTACATGGCGATCTTATATAAATGTCAACAATATTATTACTTGACTTGTTACAAACAACGAGTAACAGCGCAAACTTTTCTGTGTACTACAATCCGCCAATAATACTAGATCCCGATAAACAGTATGAAATCGGATTGATTTCGGCTTCGATATGGCATTCTATTGCAATTGTAAAAACAAACGTCAATCACGACTTTACATTCAATTCTGGTGCTTGGGTGTCAGTTAAAATAATATAACTGATCTCAACAAAACGATAAGAGTGCTGATAACAAAATACACGTTTGACAGATTTACATTTTACAGGTTTACATATCGATATTAGATATTGTCTGCGATCGTCAGAGATCATCATTAGGTTAAAAATATTGACAAATATATAGTCGAATATTATATTTTTCTGTCGGTCTGGAATTTTAATGTTTAAAAAGGGTTTTATCAGCCGCCAAAAGGACCGATTTTCATCTACTGAAAAATTAAATTCCTAGATTTTCTTTGTGATATAATACTTAACATCATATCGTCCAGTTGTCGGTCTGGTGTAATTTTTTTTTTTTTTTTTTTTTTTTTTTT
>JAECUM010048190.1:0-11649 GCA_016617855.1 Megalonaias nervosa
TATATATATATATATATATATATATATATTACACCAAATAAAACTCACCATACCTTAGGCTGCTATAAATTATTGTACATTTCTGGATGTATTTGACCAATTTTTAACAATTTTTGCTCAAGATATTGAACTTAAGTTTTTTAAAATCTTGTTATTTACAAGTTTAAACTTCACAGGATTCGTTTCACTCTTCTCAAGAAATAAATGATTTCTATTGGTAGCAAAAAATAAAAACATTTTCAGCTTGTACTTCTTTTGAAATTTGCTGATTACAGGGGATCCTGGATTGAAGAATTTTTTCTTTTTAAATAATGGTGGTCATACTTGACTGGTATCAGTTGCATCGGTTGAAGTCAGCTTAGTTACTGTCATAAAGTCAAATTCACCTATTTTGTTTTTCTTCAGAAACTATTCTCTACCGTTTGGGGGAGAAACTTCCATTGTAACTTCTAGGACAATATTTAAGACAGCAAAACAGCCAAGAAACTTTCTGACAAGTAAAAAGTCTAACAGTCTTATAATTTAAATATCAAAGTGTTGCATTTTAAAAAAAAAATATCAGTTATGGATACACCTGTACTCATTTATTCGATCCTTTCTACTTCTTTCGGTATTTCATTGTAATACCAAAAAAAAAAAAATTCTGTAATTTCAAGAATATGAATTATTACAACATTAAAATAAATTCTTTAAAAAACAAAATAACTAATATTTGAACACGACACTGATAAATGATAATCTTAGCTTCATCTTACTGTAAGATCACCTGGTCGTGTTTAATATTTAAGCATGAAAATTTAGATAGCATAAGGATAAGAACTCCTAAGCATTTAAAATAAATTCTGTACGCTACTTTCCAATAATACGTGTTCGCGATTGTTTCATTTAGGCAAAATGTAAACATAGCTTCGTGTCCAATTGTAGATTAATTTAATTTCGTTACGGGGAATAATGTCAATCATGCATTATATATTTCTGTCACAAGAATGATGGTTAGTATCAATAAATATAAATCCTTTGGTAATATAAAATAATACACTGAATGAATTTACGTATCGGGAACAAAGACATTTGTCTTTGTCCATTCACTCTGACAGGCTGAGTCTTATGGGTAAGCAGATAATTACTAACAATTATTCTATTCCAGATATACTGCTAATTAGGATGCAACTGCATACGCCCCTTTAGCATAATTCTGAGCTTATTAAATTTAAATTCTTTTGATTTTAATTAATGTTTCTCAGTACTATATATATTATTTTAAATTGTAAATTAATTTAATTTTCTTGTATTAAAATGGTGCTATTGAAAATGATAATGTCGGATGTCATGAAAATAAAAGTTACAGTAAATAACTGTCACTCTTCAGGTGAGTATTCTAATTAGGTATTATTTAATCTACCGGGGAAGAAAACAATCCTTCATTTACGATTATAAACATACCGTCAAACAGTTTATTACTCACAACTGATGTCAAATATATATTTATAGTTAAATGTGCGCTATTTTAAGCCCAGGCGAACACATTCTATACTTAATTAACATTTCAAGCTTATTAAGTGCAATCATTTCGTTTTAATCTAAATAGTTCTGATCACATATGAACATAACATCATGAGCGGACTCACCGTATTATTGCAACCGGGCAAAATATGTTATATTTATGCTTTTCATTCGCGTTATTCATTTCAAGACAAAATATTTTAAAAGCTGTCGTGAAATTCCATTAAGTATCATTAATTACGTAAAAATAAGAATTCCATTCGAAACAATCCATTTTAACTGAAACGGTCGACATTACGAAAAAATCAGTGACAAACGTGTTTTAAGACTTTTTGCAGTTAAAGATAAAACAAATGGCAAATATATCTACATTTTTTTTTCTGAGCTGGAAATATGAATTGTGTTTCAATTTCAGACAATAAATTGATAAATTGTGAGAATGCATCATCAGTAATGACACTAATGTAGGAACTATGGTGTCTTTTGTAATAATATGACCTCAGTTAATCGCATTAATGCATTATAATCAGCCCATACCTCTCATATTCCAACTTTAATGATCAAACTGACATTGTTGTATTTCAAAACGCGTCCACGCTAATATGTTTATCGGGCCTCTTTCTTTTCTCCAGACACAAACTTTAAAAATGAACTCAGTTCGAAGACTAAAAAAAAAATAAAAATCTGTACCCCAAGTGAAATATTTTCATTAACTTTCATTTGCTTCAGTGGGGGAAAGGAACAAAATTAAGACAAAACAGATTTATTTTTCACGATATTTTGCTTTAAAAAAAAACATTTTGCTTTCACAGAGAAATATTTTGTTGCTCGTGAACTAAATTAACTATGTAACCTGAAACGCCATATCAATGCCAAAAAATTAATGTATGCTTCTTCAGCAAAACAGTCACGTTAAATTGTGAGAAGGTACGCCCAAGAACATCACATAAATGTCGGACAGCTTCATGAATTATTTGCATTTTATGTAGCCATTTGGTAATTATAGTTTGCTAATTACACCCATAGCATGCGCATGTCAACGTGAATACACTGCCATCGAGTTGCTCAGTTTACATCAGTTTGTATTATTAGCTGCATTAGTTGTACACGTGTCAAATACACACTTTTGTATATTACAATCCTCTCCATTTCAGGAAACATGTATACTTAGTTTGTTTACAACATTGTATTCTATGTAAAATCTGTATGTAAAATAATAATTTATTATGTGTCATTGCATTAATTATATTAAGTGTAATCACGTTAAAATGCAAGTCACAACTGAGCAACAGGTGACTCTCAATGTACCTACTTTTTCTGAAGCCGCTGATTTATGTGACTTTACAGACATTGCATAATTCAAGACTTAGTAAAAATAAAAATAAACTGATAACTGCATCATATTTATAAGTTTATCTTAAAGGGATATATTTGTATTCTTCATAATGGATTTTTAAAAAGTCCGGGGGACTCCAAGCCACTGTATATGGAATGTGAAATCAAATCAGTTTACTCGAACCATATTCATACTAAGATCTGAAAATCTCCACATAAGTTATGTCCATATTATTTTATGTCCATTTTATGTCCATATTATTTTATGTCCATTTTATGTCCATATTATTTTATGTTAATATTATTTTAAACAAAGATCAGAAACTGAGAAAATAAGTTATACTGCTTTTCGTGATAAAACTTTATCCAAAATCAAAACGTGTCTGTTTTAGTTTTGTATTTGTCATTGACGTTACAGGAGCAACAAGGATAAGTGCCGATAAAATTATTGTCTCAGATGAACCAAGACTGGCTTTTAATTGGGTTCTAACATTCAAGACATTGATACGATAGAATTATGGATTTATTCAGAGGACGCTGCAAGTAATAATAATAAATTCACAAGTTCAATGTGATAAACATCATCGTTTGCTTAAGACGTGTTTGTTAATCTCTTCTTTCTTTTGCTATATATCAAACATAAGAAAAGTTCATGAAAAGTTGACAAATAATAACTTTCAAAAATAAATGGCATCTAATAAACAATGAAAAGATGGGAATTTTAAATAATTTAGAAAATGATTACAACTTAAACGTAAATTAAACATAGTAAGAAAGATGACGAACGTAACTCCGACTTTTTGTCATATTAATGTACATTTTATTTAGTTACTATATGCTTTTGTTTTATATTCATTTCAGAACGAAAATGAGAACAAAAGGAAAATATGCTTCAGTGATTCAAACTCCCAACTTCAGATGTAAAGCGTCAAAAATACTGACTGCATCACTACAACTACCGCAAATAACTGCTGCTGCCACCAGTAAAACCCCATCTGTTTACTACTACTACCACTATCACAGCTACTATTACTACTAAATCTACTATAACTACTACTACTATTGCCACTATTACTACTAATGCTGTTACTACTACTACTACTGCTACAACTGCTACTACTACTACTACTGCTACTACAACTAATAGCATCATTTACTACTACTACTATTACTACTACTGCTATTACTACTACTTCGATAAAACTACTACAGTTACTATATTATTATTATTATTATTATTATTATTATTATTATTATTGCTACTGCTGCTGCTACTGCAACTTCAATTTTCTATTACTACAATAAAAACTTATACTGCCGATACTTTCAATTGCATCTGTTTCTACCCCTGTTGCTGCTGCCGTCGCTACTGATACTGCTAGCGTCTCCACTTCCACTACTACTATCACCATCTCCCGTATCTTTAATTACCATTACAATAAGTACCAACACCATTTTAGCAAGATACCCCCCCCCCTCTCTCTCTCTCTCTCTCTCTCACACACACACACACACACACACACACACACACACCTGAGAGCCCGTTGTTTCAGCAAAGTTGGTCTGTGTTATGATTAAAGGACAAATAACATAAATAACAAAAACAAACAAACATTAGCTCAGAGTAGTTCTACGCCTCTGTAATTTCTGTGCTTAAGCAGGGAGTTCCTGCTTTTTATTACTTTTATGACTGACCTAAAAAAAAAAATAGCTCATAAGTATTCAGGAACATACACCAATCCTATTGGTCTGAGTGACCATGATCTCAAAATATCTTCATTAGGGAAATAGGACATTAATCCATTGGGGCTCCAGGTTAGTCCGATAAATCAACCCCCCAAATCTGTGTTGATACTGATAGACGATATGTGGGTCTGATGTGACCTGTTCATTAAAATGTGCAATTTTGCTGCATGCAAATCTTTCCGGAACAAGCCTGCGTACACTTTAGACACATACCGGAAATTGGTAACAGCCATATCAAGCGCGAAATTCAAAATGGCCACAGGACAGATAGTTGTGCTATTCCAGGTGGATTTACAAGTCACCAAACTTATGATATGCTCCGGAAATATAATGTACATGTCACCAAAAGAACTCTACAGCTGACAGTAGCTGCACAGCCACGAGAAATACAGGTAAGTGTATAAAATGTCCACCAATGTGTGCAGCCAAATTTGAATGCAGATAATTGCAGCTTTTAATGAATATGTGATATCAGCCCCTCACCCGAAAATCAACATCATCACGGATGAAGGGCTGATTTATTGGCCTAGCTCCAGGTATGTTATAATTTAGTATTCGTTTCATATTTGAAGATCTGACATGGACACCCGATATTGACTGATATACTGGTGTTTCTTCATTGCATATCTGTCAACACCTTGCCATCTTTACGCATGTTCTTTGTGTTTCATACATAAATTTCTTTTGTAATCTGTGTCTATATTCTACTCTTATATTGCCAGAATGACCCAAACTCATCCCACCTCAACCCTTATCTACATGAAAACGATTCACCTATCCTTTGGTACTAAGAGACCGTCATCGACTTGCGGGTGGTGGGGAGAAAAACAAAAATATTCAAACATGTTATGACACACCCATTTAATCTTAAATGCTTGATCTGGCGTTCCATGCAGCTGTTCAATCCGGATTTCCGTATCACACACCCAGATTCAAACTACTTATCTATCTTCTCTGACGTACGCGCGTATATACTTTTATACACAGTGAATGAACTTTATCTGCATTTCATTCATACAGTAAATCTAAAAATAATTCGAAAGCCAAAGAAGTGAGTATGTAATAAATACAAAACAGGTTTCGATGTTTTGTACTGAGTTAGGGTATGAGGCGCCGTAGCGGACAAAAGCTGGTCTAATGAGAAAGATGAAGTTGAAATTTCGATGCCGTATTTCCAGAAATCCAACATCACCTGTTGGATCGAACTGCATGTCCTTAAAGTTCCATTTTATAGATCGAGATTTTAGATTTAATTTGTTGAATTATACAGTGGTGGTTTAAAGTTCTATTTCCTATGTCGACGTTTTACAGCGTATATTTTGAATTACACAGCGGTGGTTGAAATTTCAATATCATATGTCGAGAATCCCTAATTCACACGTTGTATGCAACTTTTTTGTGATGAAAGTTCCATTTCATATGGCGAGTATTTAGATTTCATCTGTTATATTTCATAGCAACGAGAAGCAGGCTCCTTGTTTAAAAATAACGCGGTCCGTTCACGAGAGTGACCTCTAGCGAATAAATTCATAGTAATTCTCGACCTGTGAATGGTAACTTTCAAACTGTAAATGCATGAAATGTAATGGCACCTCATAAATGAATACACTAATGATGGATCAATTAATACTCGATATTATTTTGAATTGTTAAAGTGAACATTGTGTAAAGTTGCTTTTAACACCAACACATCATTTCACCATATAAAAATAGCAATTCTGACAAGCACAATAAAATGTCCAATCACCGCTGTGTAATTCAACAGATACAATCTAAAAACTCAACATACGAAATGGAACTTTCAGCACAATCAATGTGATTCAACATGTTAAATTGAAATTCTCGACATATGACATTAAAATTTCAACAACCACCGTGTAATTCAGGAGACGCAGTCTAAAAACTCGACATTGGACATCGAATTTTCAACCAGCGCTGTGTAATTCAACAGATGAAATCTAAGTACTCAACATATGAAATGGAACTTTCAACATAAACTCTTTGAACCAATACGTAAATTAGGAACTCTCGACTTATGACCTTGAAATTTCAACCACCGCCGTGTAATTCAAACGACACAATCTAAAACCTCGACATAGAAAATATAACTTCCGATCACTACTGTTTAATTCAACAGATACAATCTAAAATCTCGACCAAGAAAATGGAAATTTAAGGACAAGCATTTTGATACAACACATGAAATTGGAATTCTGGACATATTGAATTAAAATTTCAAAGGCAACGTTCTGATTGGACCAGCTTTTGTCCGCTATGGCGCCTCGTATTAGGGGGAAAGAACTCGTGAATACGTCTCGGCCCGATCGCCTCGACGCATCCGTATCCCATATCAAACTCGTTCTTTCCGCCAACACAGAAGAAAACACGTATGTAGTTTTGTTATGTATTAGCACTTAGGGTGAATAATTGAGATGCACAGAACTTGACTTGTCATTTTTGTGGGTTTTTGTTTTCTCCACAAAGCCATTCTATTGCCCTCATCTGAAACTTAACACGTCATAAAATCAATAGTGACAATCTATCGTATGATCATCTCCGTTCTGCTTTATTCTGTAACTTTATAATAATACTCCTTCATTCCATTTTTGCAATACTAAAAATTTTGTTTATTTTGATTACATTGCTATTTTCTTTCCTTCTTTTTTAATGTCCTCACCAGACAATTAAAAATGTGATCACTTCTGCGTAGAAAATATATTGCACCCCTATACCTCTTCCCGTATTACAATAAATAATTTTGTATAGTCTTATCTCAGTGAAAACAAAATCAAAATGAAGATGGAATAAAAGCAGATCTAATTGTCAAATGTTGTACGAAACAGATGAAAATGGACGCTTTCTGAATTAAATCGTACGCCTAGTTTCAGATATCGAGACTCCCATCGCATTCCTTTCCATCACCACTCTGATGCTTATCTGGTCAACATGATTGTATTATGCTAGAAGTAAAAGAGGTTTCCCTTTCACAGTGCCTCGAGCGCTTCGTAGGATATTTCATCTGATGATGACCGAACTATCGTGGCTGATTGCTTTGGTTTGGTTGGTTTTAACAGCACCTTTGACAGATTACTGGATCATCACATCGAGGAAATTGGGAGGCAAGTGAAATTTAGACACAGAAGCAGCCTCGGGGGGTGGGGGTGGTAGTGAACCCGCGACCCTTGGACTAACTGCCGTTCTACTAACCTAACTAACGTGGGTTATGTTATCTATTAAGTGTCATTCAAGTGGTCTGTTTGCTCGCCGTTAAGAAAAATCAACCAGTGCAACGAAGTGTTTCGTATTATTTACAGCTTACCTGTCGCATACCGATCTCATAATGTTTACGTCTCTTTTAGCAAATATAATTATCTTGAACGTAAAACATCAATCTCATTTTGACAAATTTCACCCAGTTCATACAGGTTTACACTTTAAGTGCAAAGCAATTAAATTTGGCTAAATAATTCAGTATAAGCCCGGATGATTCGCATAAACTGACTCTCATTTCGGAGAAATTGTAGCTGATGGAGAGTCCACACGTCAATCTCGGAGAAAAACTGTGTTGGCAAGCATTCGGTTTTACATGTGCGTAAGCACTACGCAAATACATGCAAACCCAAACACATAAAAATGCACGGCCAAGTACACGCGCTTGTGGCTTAGAAACGAAAGAAAAATACTACATTAACATAGAATGAACACAACATAAACTTACCTATTTGTTTTTCTTGTGTCTCTGTAAAAAAAATAAAAGTGTATAAGTATAAAGAAATTAGTACACAGTTTATTCTAATAATCAAGTGGTCGTCACAGAAACTATGCATTAATGGCAAGACCAAAATAAAGGCAATTATTTTTATCAATTTAATTTTTCCAAAACACGCAGGGAATAAAAAGCTGCAATCATGTTATCTCGTTACAAACATATATTCTTGCATATACTTTGTATGTATGACATGTGCACTTTTTTAAACCTGTCATTTTACTAGACTGTCCGTAAATGGAGCCAGACAACTACTTCAATTCCGACAAACCGCACTGTTAATATTTTGTTACATTACTATATTTTTGTGGTACAATGGGCAGATAACTATTGCATCCTATGTATGATTTATCCAAGAGGAAACGTTTAACACGGTGTAAATGATATGCTGCGTGGCTTGTTTTGGGATAAATTATCTTGTATGTACCCACTGCAATCAGACCCCGTGAAATCCACACGTCCGGTAGTACATGTGCCACGACAGTGATAAAACGAACATAGTTTTCGGTTCAAACCTACAATTACGGATAGTTTTACCAAAATGTAATATTCCTCTAAAAATTATGTAGTTGTTTTTCTGGAATTAATTGCAGCCAATTAGCGAACTTCATTCCCTTTAATACGGTATTTATATACCACAACATATAGGCTGGTCTCATTTCTAGTCCTAGATTAATTAGTTGCATGTGACCAAAATGAATTATGACACATCCCAGTGGCATAGCCTGACGGAACTGCGGAAGCTCAAGCAGACGGTAAAATACAGCTAAAGTAACACAGCAAGCTAGAAAAAAAAATCATATCGTTGTTGTGGGTTTAACGCCATTTTTTCAGCACACGATAGGCTATACATGGCGACCACTATAACTGGTGGAGGAAGAGCCCGAGAACATCCCGGTAAGAACAACCAAAGCTACTGGCAAGCTTTCTCGCGTGCCCAAATTGGCCGAGCGAGATTCTAACCCACGCGGACAGAGGTGAGATCTTTGGAGGCAGTGATCTGTAAAGGCGAGCCACCCAGAAAAATTCCTGAACAATTTAACTTCTCGCCGATAATAAGTATATACGAAATTAAATCTACCCAAAGAGATACTATTTTTGATTCGGCGTTAAGGTTAATTGTATGACCTCAAGAACTGTGCGTCCGCTTACTCCCGAACTACGAAATGTTATTCTCGTTAATATTTTAAAGAATTTACAGTATCATCGAATTTAAATGTCAAATATATTTTAACACCTACATCATCTCTTTTCAACACTCTTAGATGGGTACCGATTAATGTTTTAAGTCTTTCAGTCTTTAAGGAATTTCATCACCAGAAGCATATGGTCCAGAGAAAACAGTAATTTATGTATACTGAAGGTTCGGACAGAGTAAAAGATTTTGCTTTCGCTGGTACAGTTTAATAGAATAGTTTGCAGCGTGGAGTTAAACATGTATTTAATGTCAATGTATCGTGTGTGATTGACCATAGAATCAATACACTGAGGAGTAAGTCATAACAGGGACATATAATGATACAGCCGTGAGGCAGTTACATATCATAAACGAGACCTTTCAAGAGTCTGCAAGATATATTAAATATCAAATACTTTCTTTTCTAAATTCCTGTAATTGTAAAGATTATGATCCGTTTGGTAAGTCATACATATATAATATACAATTCTTTATCCTGCACATTAAAACTGCTGTGTAAAAATCCGTCTGCTTATTTTTCCTCTCAGATTCAATTGTAAGTCTGCGGATTGAAATGTCTGCTTTGGTGTTCCAAGTCATAAATATGCACAGAGCAATAGCGTTTCAATTTAACAGTGAAACGTGAAAGTATTAAATATATATCTGCATAATTTCCAATAAAACACTGAAATAAATTGTATAATTTTATAGCAGATAGTCTTGAAAACCTGCACATTCATGAAAGTCATATGAATCTATTGTTACTGGTTCTTAGTTATGTTTAATGTCTTGTGTGTGTGTGTGTGTGTGTGTGTGTGTGTGTGTGTGTGTGTGTTTCTGGTTACATTTCAGGAAATGTATAATGTACACTGGGTGTAACATCTGATGTACATAGGCAATAACACAGGGTATGACATCAGATTTTATACAGACACACAACGGGTATAATATCTGATTTACATTGGCAAATACCGGGTATAACATCTAATTTGCAAAACCGGGTAAAACAGCTGATTTACATAGGCACACAACGGGTATAACATCTGATTATCATAGTAAAATATATATTTAATGTGTATCATTTGTTGGTTTTTCTAATGATTATTTGTTATATACATTTGCATTTTGTACCTGACCTTATTCCAAAATTAAGTTCACTGTCTACCTGACTAGAGCAATTGATTTTGTAAACAATATAATACATAGCTAATAGTTCTCTGTGAGTATATATTAAATATTAGGATCAGTATCAATGGAAGTAAACATTTTTATCTCAGAGTCTATGACACCCGTATTCTCCCATGGAGAAACCTGGTTGACCTGATGTTTGCCATGTTCTTTATTATAATTATAGTAATAGACCTTATCTTGTTGACAATTTAGAATGTCCTAGAACGAACTTATGACCACCGTCCATCTTGGTTCGATTTTGTGTCGTAGATTTTTTTTATGCTGTTGTTTACTTGAGAAATTATTCATTCTTGCATTAACAATTTAAAGCGGAATCAGTCTTATTACTGTGTTCAGTCTGGAGGGAATTATTTATTCAAATTATTATTCAATGGAAATACTAAGTGATCAACAATAATATTCTTGGACAGTTGTTGTTGTCGTTGTTGTTGGGTTTAACGCCATTTTTCAGCACACGATAGGCTATACATGGCGGCCAGAATAAATGGTGGAGGAAGAACCCTGGGAAAACCCCGGAAAGAACCACCGACCCACAAGAAAGCTACTGACAAGCTTTCTCACTTACCCACATTGGCCGAGCCCGAGACTCGAACCCACGCAGACAGAACATTAATTTGGAATTATAGTGAATTCAGACAAGGATATTTTTTTATTATATTATTTGATACATCAAACGACTTTTAGCACATCGCCACAATCCAGGCCATTGGAACATTATCATGTTCGAGACTATAGGCACATCAACACATCAATACATCCAATATTAGAACTTATTTGGAATACCACTGGAATTCAGTTGGAACAATATACATTTGGATCCATGATGAAACTCTTAGGACTATTTGAGATTTAACAATGTTGTAAGTTCTTTTTAAATTTTCACTTTGTAATCTAGGGAAATAAATTATTTGTTCAATTTTACAAAACTTGT
>JAECUM010048191.1:0-22782 GCA_016617855.1 Megalonaias nervosa
TATATAGAGAGAGAGAGAGAGAGAGAGAGAGAGAGAGAGAGAGAGAGAGACAGACAGACAGACAGACAGACAGACAGACAGACAGAGACAGAGCTTTACCGTTTGTTAATAATTTGTACATGGAGTTATGACTTAATCTTTCTCTACGATTGCATTTTCTTAGATGTGTTTTATTTCCGGTGTCAGGTCAGGTACAAATAAGAAAATTGTTTTTCGTTGTTCATTCTCATTTAAAAATTGCAACATACGTTTATATCTGTGTTTGACCTGTTTTTCTCCATTGGTCAATATCGAATATTTTAAAGTCTCATAAGAGGTCTTCAAAATATACTTTTCAGAACAGAAATCTGTCCAAGAACGATGTTCTTAAATGGAGAGAGAAAGAGAGAGAGGGAGGGAGATTTACCGCTTGTTAATAATTTGCGTTTGGTGTTTTGGCTTGATTAATCGTTCTGTACGACTGCATTTTATTAGATATGTTTTATTTCCGGTGTTAGTTCAGCTCGTTTTCATTTGTACAAATAACAAGAATGTTTTTCATTGTTCATCGTCATTTAAAAATTGCAACAGACGTTTATTTCTCTGTTGACCAGTTTTTCTCCATCAGTCAATATCGAATAATTTAATGTCTCATATATGCGGTCTTCAAAATACAATTACCCCTCTCCAATTTTATAATAATTTCCTTTTTTTGACAATCTTCATAACATGTTCAGATAGTGTATGTATTAGTTTTTTAGGGGGATTTCTTCTCACCGGTATTTTTCTCTTTGATATCAATAGAATATCTTATTATATTAATTCGCGTGTTGCATGTGTCTAAATTGTTTTGTCTACGAAACCGTCTTTTCCAAAGATTTCATAATTTGTATAGGGTTCATTAAAAGAAACGCTCAAGGGTTGGTCTTCTCCTTTAAAAATCAAGACGTGGTGATATTAGTACGAAAAGAGAGCATCCAACACATGTATAAAATTTAACAAATAATTAATTCCCCTGTAATACAAAGAGAAAATGTAAAAATAACTTACGGCATGGTGATCTAAATCCCCCAAAAATCTTAGTACTTCTGATACATGTCTTTATGAATAAAGTTCTGAATAAATTCTTGTGGTCTTTCAAATAATTGCCAACGATGAAAATGTAGATGTACCTGTAATGGCCTGAAGTGTGATGATGCGCAAATTTCGTTGTTGATGATGATATCATCGATTTAAGCGTCACAAATATCTAATCAGATGTAATTATGCTCATGAAACGTTGGAAAGTTAAAAAAGAACCTTTCTTCCCCAAAGGCATCATTTTATATTGATAAAGTCCATCTGGAGGTAAGAAAGCCGACATTTCATTTGCCCATTTTGTGAGTGGAATTGGCCAGAATCCTTTCAAAAGATCAAATGTGATGACACATAAAGCATTTTCCAATTTTGTCAAAGCAATAAGCGATTCTTGGCTATGGAAATGAATCTGTTTTGTCACACTCAGGTCAGTTTTAATTGGATCTATAAAATCGTCCTCCAGCAAATACTGCATTTATTTTTTCAAACATTCCTGTTTGACAGGATTCATTTTGTACAGATGCTTTTTCATATGTGTTGAATCGTATGGCATATTGTATAGATAGTATGTCTCAGCGATGTGACAAGAGGTGAATCATTCGCTTCATCCAAAGGGCTTTCACATGGGGATGTCTCAAATGCTCTCAATGCGATTCCTATTCCTTGGTGGTGAACCGGGTCAGGCATCTTCAAATATGACTTTCTGGCTGAACCGTGAATAACACAGTCATAGTCCAGTTTGGATCGAATAAAGATTCTATATAGAATGCGAATGACGTTTCCATCAGTACCCCAGTGTGCACGACTACTTTCAGTAAATAGAGAGATTTCCTGCATTATTTTTCAAGTTATCTGTGTGTGGAATAAAAGTAAGTTTTCTATGGAAGACAACACCTAATAATGGTAGAATGTGTCAGTCCTTGCCTAAGACCAAGTCAGGCAACCATTACTTGCTGACCATAATGTGTGCGTACACAAGGTCTCCAGGGGCAAATAATTTAAGGAATATTAAAACTAAAACCAAAGTAAACGATTTGATAAAGTTTTTATTTCACTCAGTTTTGGCCTTCCAAACTCTATCCAATCTGATCAATGGTCAAATTGTTTGTCTAGAATTTTCGATTAGGTTATGCATGAATTATGCATGCAACACTTTAAATCCAGACTTAGATTAATATCATTTGGTCATATTGATTTGATACCGGAAACCGATTGGAACGAAGGTGTTGATTTACTGTTATTTGCTGTTCGGGATTCAGTTCAATAATCATAAAGAGTTAATCCCTTTGGACTAGTTTTTTGGACATACTATCCGTGGACTATTGCAGTTATTAAAAGATAATTTTTTTTCAAGTGGAGATCCAGAAATTAATCTTCTTGACTATGTTTTTAATTTCAAGTTTAAGTTGTCAAAAGCTCGTGAAGTAGCAAGAACTAAGCGTCACTATATTCAGTGAAATATGAAACTAAAGTATGACAGAAATACAAAAGAGATGAGTTTCATTCTGTTGATTGAGTTCCCACTCGCTTGCCCATAGGTTAAATTCATCTTCAGGCTATCTACTATGGTCCTAACTCAGTTGAAAAGAAGTGACTTAAATTATATTATTAACACCCCTGGCAGACAAAAAGAACAACAAGATTGCCGTATAAATATGTTACAAGAGTATGTTAAACAAAGAATATTAAATTATATTTAGTATGTATGTGTTAATTACCACTACTAGTACATCGTAGAATGTATTGGATTAAGATTAATTCTAAATAAACCTAACAGAAGAATTAACATAATGAGGCCAATACGTATAGACAAAATATTTACTGCATGAGTCATAATTCCCGAACAATATAATAATTATAAAACTTGAATAATATGGATATATATTGGAGTTAATTAGATGAAAATATTCAATATGTGACTGACAGTATACGCAAAGTCACAACCAAGTTATAAAAGAAATGGATTCATAAAACACAAATATATAAACAACCAACTGTTGGTCATGTCACCTGGAAAGATTTATCACTTAGATGGTTTAAACGCATTATAAATTAAATTTACAAAGTTGTGCCTACTGAGCCTGCAGTTGTCACACTCAGCAAAACTAACTGTAAGTGGCAATAATGTGACTTCCACAACAATGCAACTTATAATGTAATGTTTCTAGATCTTTGGCCTTCGTCACATCACATTAATTCCAAAAATTCATACTACTGAAGATCTAATAAATCTAGCAAGTCACTTGGATTCTCAACAATCATCTCCTTGCTGTCATAAATGAATTTTCCAAGGAAATTCGGAACTGCAATTCATGTAATAAAAATATCCACGATATATTATTCACTTTCTTAAAATAATAAATTTTTAAACATCAAAAGTATCAATAAAATAGTGCATCACTCATAATGTCTACGCATTTTAACCTGAGAGTCACCCAGAAATGACACTGTGACCTAATTATTGCACCTCAAATTAGTTGTGTTATTAAAAGTTTATAACTCAATTTGATCCAGTCGCAGCAGGAACGTACCAGTTAAAACTCAGATATAATTTTCTCAGCAGCTACTGTGCAGAAGAAACAGAAGGGGGCCGACCGACCCAAAAAATGGCGGACAACAATTTTTTCTTACCCATCAATAAACACTATTGTGGAATCAGACTTCTGTGAACAAGAAACAAAAAAATTCTCGCGAATGACCTGAATTTATCCGAGACTTACAGAGCCACCAATACCAATACTGTAATTCTGACCTAAAAAAATAGAAAGAGGCGGAGCCCACGACCATTACAATTGTTAGACTATTTTAGAGTGGTTTTCTTTTTCTGAACACCCCCCCCCCCCCCTTACCCGTGAATCGCTAAGTACGAAACGTAATTTTAGAGATTCGGAAGGCTGTTCAGGCTTACATATAGTTTCGTTAATTATTGATCAAGCACGCCCGCTCCCCCCCCCCCAAGTCAATACCAGGCGCTTTAAAATGAACGCCGTTGGGGGTCAGTGAGGGTCAGGCGAGTTGCCCCTGTTATCATTTTTTTAGAATTGCCCATTTAAGTATATCTCGTCTTTTTTCGATGCGTCAGAGGTTCCTCCAATTATAATAGCATCTGCCGCAAACACCGACAATATGTCTGACGTGTTTTGCATTCGAACCCATGAGGGCGTTTTCACAAATATAGTAAAACCAACTAAACAAACCAAAAAGATTCTCAAAGATCTTCCAGCTGGGATAATTGCTGCTCAACCACAGTTACAGCAAGCAATAGAGAGTATCCATCAAGCTCGTGCTGAGATTGGTGAAGTAAGGGATTTTGTTTCACCAAAATTAAAATCCGTTGACAAATCTCCCTGCCGAATTTACCAAAAAAGGTGATAAAATGCTTCGAGAAATCCCCGAAGAGGCTGCTGCAGTGCGATATCAAATTCGTATTGAACTATTAGATCCAATAACCGCCGAGGTTACCAAAACACTGGAATCGTTTTGTGTTTCGAAATATTATGATACAGCTCAAATTAATGGTGAATATAAGTCTTTATTTGAAACATTTCAGGAACGAATCAAAGAAGCTAGAGAAGCGCTATCACCTGGAGATATATTACCACATCTTACTCGGTTGACATATATAAGCCGTCGATCAGAGACTTGCTAGGATGGCCGTTGGAAGCGACGATTTACGCTAGACCACCACGACTACAACGATTTTGATTTTTTTGTTTTGGCAAATATACAGAAATAAAATTTCCACAGCTTGAACGACACTTTCAGTGTTCTGCTTGAGTAGAACGACATAGAAAAAAAAAAAAACAATACGGTAATATAGTGATAATTTTTTAGATACAGAGAAAAACATCGAGAAAGTTCTAGGAGAGAGTAATGTAGGGGAAGATAAGGCAGACTATATTATAAGAGGTCAAATATAACAAGACCGGCATTGCAATGATGTAAAAGCGACGGAATCAGAATTTGAGAGAAACCACAAAATGGAGGTTTCTAGTAAATCGATTATCGATAAAATAAAGCAGGAACATAAAAATGCATAGAGCAACCTGAGAGGGTTTTTCGGGTGGTATATAATTGAATATCCGAATGGTAATCTTAAACAGGAGATCGTTAATGAAGTATCATACGTGAAAGTTGATGAAGAATATATTCAAAATCCTCTGTTAGAAACAGCAATTGGCAAGAGTCATAGATATTTCTTACCCAGGGGCGAATACAAAAAGTGATTTCTCGATTATTTTAAGATTACCGAGGAACAAATACCTACGCTCAAACTACCTGGTTTGAATATCGATAAAATGAAGCAGGATCTAGATGGCATAATTGAAGAATATTTTCTGAAGATTATGCGGCATAGGAAAAGTTACGGGGCCCTACAGATATTCTCCGACGTAATAACGATCCAACAGGTGGTGGTCGTCATGTATCGCAGGGCATCGTCAATATCACATCGACAATTTCTGTAAACCTAATGTGTGACGCAGTCGACGGTAGCTATACTGCGTCTGGGCAAGCATTGGTGCAGGCCTATCAGGGATATGTAGTTTACAGTTTTCCTCCAGATTTCCCGCTGGGTCATTTGATTGTGTCGGTACCTACCAATCCTGCTTATTTACGATGTCTTAATTCATCGCTGTCACGAATACGTTTTCATCTAACCGACCAAGTCGGCAATTTAATGGACACACGTTCTGAAGAATTGTCTCTTAGTTTGTATGTGCGTGAAAGACCCTAGGCCTTTCTCTGTCAATGGCAACTAAAAAAGGTAATACATTTTGTATTGTAGTTATCTTTTGGTCGTTGTTTTGTTGTTGTTTGGGTTATTCCTCCTTGGGGAATGTTTTGCATTCTGCTGCGGGAATCTTAGTAGACTCCAACACAAGTTTGTTCAGCTGTTTTGCACACGCACTGACAGCCACTCGAGTTTCATATTGTCGAGACAAATCTGATCGTATTTTCTCAATGGCGCTTGCCAATGGAACAAATTTAGATATTTCATGTTGTTCGTGTAAATCAGCCAAAGACAATTCCATTCCACGCTGGGGTACTTTGATAAATCTGTATTCACCCGCTAGTGTATGTATGTCTTCTTCATGTCGCTGCTGTATCATCTCCAAATCATGGTTGATTCTCCCAACATCAAGTTGAACCGTTTAAACTAATTTATACGTGAGGACCTGGGTTCCATGGGGGTCTGCGCTGGCCACAATTGCTATAGGTTGATCCTGGCAAGGAATTTATCAGTGCAGCAAAGACGCAGATGAAACAACAATACGTTAAGATCAGACGTAGACACACCGCGATACATCGCGATCAGGCAATCATTGAACGATTTAATCAAACACTTCAACAGCGACTCTTTGGATATCAATATGCCCAAGAATTACTGCACGCTCAGGACAGATCTAGTGAATCGGTTGCGAGAATGCCTCGCGTGGTGGACGCGTCAAAAAAAGAGGTCACGAGTAGAATTAAAATCAAACGCATCCATGCAATTGCGAAAAAAATATATATACTCCGACGAAAATCACCAGATCAGCTACAACAACCAGTGTTGGGCAGTAAATACACACTGAGGTATTTATATGAACCTGGTGAACTTGAGGGTGGTGCAGCAAGAGAAACTGATCCCTTGTTGAGTGTAACAACACATAAACGTTTCAGCGTGGTAAGATCTACTACGCAGCCACCAAAATATAGGCTAGACTCAACAGCCACCTCAACGTGGATTTGTGCGTGAACAATTACAGGTAATTCCTGAAAACACCCAGATTAGAAACGGCGTCGAAGACTCCACACACGCGCCAACAAAGCGCGTTAACAAGAGTAACACGCTGAGGAAGGAAGCTCCACTACGTCTGTTACATTCAAAACATATCAGAGAGACATTTTCGCGTGTGTGGTGGAGACTGTTATTGATTCCGTCCACGGTAAATTATCTTACGTTACTAGGAAAATATTGCCACAACATTCCTGAGTTACAGCAGGCGCATTGATCATTTTGTCGTTGTTTCAGCGTCATAACAAACTCCAAATCCAGATCAAACTGGCTTGATTTTTTGTCCTCTCTCGCATCAATTGTCACATTTTATTCTTCACTGCGTTGATAATTCCTGGTGATGTTGTTGTTGTTTGTGATGCTGTTGACAGCTCCAATACATAGACAACACTGTGTAACTGAGATATTTTTGTTGCTCTAGGCACAGGCAGATAAACTAAATTTGACCATTCTATGCGATCATCGACAATCCAGATGTTGTTATCTGATATTGTTAATCCCTGAAACGAATGGATTGTTTTTGCATATCCTAGCGTCCAGCACGATGGGTTTAACAACTACGCCTGTTGTACAGCCTCCACTGGAACCTCGATGACATCATTAAGAACGAGTTTTTGTTTTACGCAGACACCTCCGGTGTCTACTGCCGAAATGTCAACGAGTATATTTTGCTGGTTGTAGTCTGATTAGCGATTTCAGTTGGCGTAGTTGTTCATCCTGTAATCGATGGTCGTACAAAACTTCTTCGTAGTAGCCAATATAGTTGCTTAACCATTCGTGTGGTGCTTCACCTGTAAACGGCGGAGACTGTCCATGATCTCCACACATGACGATTGCAGTAGATTTTGTTAATAACCAATCGAGAAACATTTCTAAAACTTCTTTGGATACTGTACAAATCTCATCCCAGATAATTAGTCTCGCGATATATTTCTCACCAATTCGTTCGGTTGTCTATGCATCACCTCATCATCTAAACAAACTATGATACGTGCATGCGCTAACACCACGTTCTTTCATCTCTCTGGCAAGCCGGAGAGTTGGCGTTAAAACAATTATGTCAGAGATTTCAAATAATTCTATCGCACGTGTTGTTTTACCAGAACCACCTGGACCATTAAGATAGACCGTGCTATATCGCGTGATTGGATCATTTACTGACGGCGTTGACGAAATCTGTGATAAATTAACGTTGCGATAATAAATATCTGGTGTTTTAACGTAGCGGATTCAGAATTTGTACGTATTGTTCGTGTTTTATTCGCCACGACCCCCAATCAGCAACGCTGGCATTATCTATAAATGGCTCAAGAAGGTCCATGCCACAACGACTAATATAAAAAGAATCCGTGGCGACTCTAACAGCGTCATTGGGAAATATGTTGGTCATCGATTACAGGTATATTGATGAGTATGCCATCATAGATGATTTCAAATGCGTGAACTGAGTGAAATTGCCTTCATAGTAGATAACTATTGTACCTACATTTTTTCCATCTCGTGTTCTTGCATTTCTTAGTGACACCAGTACACCTCGCGCCGCTGTGTCCTTGGCAACAAAATCTAAGTCGGCTGGATCCATGATTAATCTTGTACAACGGCGTGAATTATCAGATGATAAACGCTGAGTAAATTTACCAATAATGTTTCTACACATATCTTTGCCATCTTGTGCAAACCAAACTTTGTTTTGTTGTTTGTAAAAAAAAAATTATAGCAGAAGTTACATTCAACGATGTGAGAATCTTAGCATCGAACATGTATCGTAATAACACTACTGTATCCCAACCAGCGCTAATTGTTTACGCAACAGTCGTTGAGACTGACACTGGTATCCGGCTTATTAAAGTGTCTACCAAACCAAATTGGTATAACCGGATGAATATTCGCAGAAAATTCGAATGAATCAATCTCGGCAAATCCAATAAGATCGATATTTCGTAGTGGTCCGTTTATTGAAACTCGTGTCATTTCGTGTGTTGGGTGCCCAAATTTTTCAAAATAACGATGACATACGCTAAATACAAGAAAAGCCGCCAGATAAGCAGCTACATTGTCAACAGAAATCATGTCAGAGGAATTATATTTTGTGTTCCAAGACCACTATAGTCAAACTCAACACAAGATTGTGACATATCGAAAAATTCTTTTGGAGTTAGACGCCATTTATTTTTATTTTGTTCGCCTATATCAGCCACAGAGGACGACGCTGTAAAACAACGTGTAAATCATCGTTGCCTATGTTATATTTTACCAAATTATTTTTTATATTTTATTGCAGTGATTCCTTTCGATAAAGAACCACAGACGGCAGAAGAAACTTATTCAATGTTGACTCATCCAACTCACAGTCATCTCCGTGAAAAAAACCAGACTTATACAGGCTCACGCTTACTTATGCTGTAGATTTCTTGGTAGATATCTCCGTCATAAATCGTATTATTCTCTCCCTTGGAAATTTTTCCACCAGTCGGTCCATGCATGTGAATTATGATCATATAAAATTATCGGAACATCCTTACTACAGTATTTACTAGAATTTTACAAAATCTCATTGGTTATTGTTTTAACAATTATTGGAATCTTTAATGTTTTTCTAAAATAACCAAATCATTTATTTTAGCGCCGTTAATAAGAGAGTTTTCCCAGTTATTTTTTTAATTCTTGATTGTGTAATTCTCTTTCCTCGTCTGGAGTTTGCAAAATGTTCTCTGACACGTTGAGCCACGCAATTTAGAGAGCCTGTTTTCATCGGAGCAAGAGCAGCTATGTCTGTTTCATTCAAACGATAAAAAGCATAAAAGACTGCGGAAACTGGATATACATCATTGAAGTATGGTTTGTCAATTCCGGTGAAAATACCTGCTTTATAATATTTATCTACTATGACGCCATTGTTATGTCGCCTTGATTCCTTAACATGATCGAGTTTATCGCGAATAATCCAAGTCGGACCATCTAAGCTAATATTTTCTGCAATACATTTTGTTCTCAATATGTCCGTGGTGTCATCAACAAGATTTAATAACGATAGCAGATGCTCGTTTGTCATTCATGGTGGAATCAATAAATGGTCCATCGCCAACAATCTTAAATGTTGAAAAAAAAATGGAACGCACCATCGTTGATAAATTCGTTCTAAGCCACTTTGATACAATCATGCAACTGTAATGCAAATGGTATTTATTTCTTATATCTGGTTAATCTGTCAAAATCTGATTTGGTCATGTGCTCTGGCTCAATAGTGGATAATCTTTTTCTTTCTCATTCAAAATACTTGTCTCTGCTCTTCTTTGGTTCTATTTTTGTTAATCTCTCAATTTCACTCGTGGTTAATAATGTCTTTATCTCATTCCGTAATTTTTCTTGTGCAATTTTCGACATTAGGAAAACTGTTTTTTTCCCGGTTAGACTAAAATACTCTTCTTGCAGTTGTTTTGCAACGGTCGAATTAGTCATTGCTGGTATATGATATACTTTTTCTAATATAACATAACTATCTTCTAATTAGAAGAAAAAAAAATGATATACTACAATTATGCCGACGGCAAAAAATACATTCAGTTGTTTAAAGATCGGATCAGTAATTCCTTGTGGAAACCCCTGTCGCGGAGATTATTGTAGTGTTCACATGAAAAATATCAGACTTGGCAGTACCGGCCCGAAACCTTGTTTGATATGTGAGGTGGGGGTGAAAGGAAAAACACAGTTGTGTGTAGAATGTGGGGAACGAAAATATCGCGCGTTGAAAAGATATTTTAAGATAATGAACGCTGATGATAACGTAATAATAAAAGACACGCGAGACTATGTACGGAGATACATCAAAAATAATAATGTCATATTTAAAAAAGTAGAATAATATCGTGGAGAAAGGTGAAAGAATATTGATGTTGATGAATTTAAATATCATCCGATCTATGATCAATATGAAGCTAACCGAGGTGATGTCATCTGGAACTGTCGTCTCAAAAATATCTTTTGGAAATGTTAGTAAGATGGGGTACCCCATTGTTGGTAATGCGATTCCTGGTAATAAAAATTAAAAAATTATGTTTCTCACAAATTCGTGTATGAATGTTTTAATCGTGTGATAGACAATGGTTCTGTTATCGACCATATCAGCTCCGATAGAACAGATAACCATGTTGGAAATCTTCAAGCAATCACAAAGTGAGAATAGTAAACGTGGAAAAACCAGCAAACACAAATATAAACCTAAGCCAATTAAATCAATTAATCTAGAAACTGGTGAAATAAAAGAATTTAAATCTATTACATCCGCTGGAAAATATGTTTATCTTCATCCACATTCAGTTCAGATTGTCGCAAATTGTGTAACTGACTCAGCTACATAAAATTGTTTAATAAAAATTTAAATACTTGATCATAAATAAACAAAACTATAATTCAGCCTGAAGAGCCCTCCGAATCCCTAAAATTTCTTTTCGCACTTTGCATTTCACAGGGCGTTGTGTTCACTCACAATGGAAAAAGAAAAACACTCTGAAATAATAAAACAATTAGAATGGAAAAAGAAAAATATAACAATTGCCAACATTTAAGAGATATCCAACGTCAATCAGCCTGGTTGCTGGCTGCTCCTTTTGCTATTTTTTTAGGTCAGAATTACAGTATTGGTGGGTTCCGTGAGTCGCGTATAAATTCAGGTCATTCTTTTTTCTTTCTTGTTCAAAGAAGTGCCTGATTCCACAATAGAGGGTTTATTGATGGGTAACAAAAATTGTCTTCAGCCATTTCATTTTGGTCGGTCGCCCACCTTCTGCCGCTGCAGAGTTTAATTTTAATTTTTAACGTATAACATATATATCAAACATTTTTTGAATTAATGTACGTGGCTCCAGGATTAATTACATATTTAAGACCTCAAATCTTCTAAAATTTCACTTGGGGTGACAGGCTATAAATTTGTTTTGTACAAATCAACATTTTCCTGGTTTGGTCAGGCCAGGTTGAACTCCCTCAATAATCTTTTAAGTGGAGTACACTTTGCGTTTTTATCCGGTGGTGCGTGGGGTGAGGGTGGGGTTTTCATTTGACATTCGTCTATGTTTGTGATACCAGTAAACAACTCATCCAATTATATCAGGTTTGTGCTCAATTTTCTGTTAATCCCAGGTTCTTGTTAAACTGAATTTTAATTATTTTCTTTCAACTTCCTCATCTGCGAATGCAGAGCTTGCTGGTGATTCTTAAAGGTTTTTAAGTTTCCTCAATCGAGATTTTAAACCAATAAACTGCTTTAAATCTTAAAATGATATGGTTGGATTAACCAGCCTCAGTTTTAAATGAGAAAATTATATTGCAACCAGGACGTAATTTGTGATTTTATCCAAAAGATTAAATCCTGACGTGCACACCAATGATGGAAAACTTTAAAATAAGTTTCCGGACATGGAGAGGATTTATTAGAGACGAAGAAGCTGTTCTTTTATTTCTGCAGAGGTTTGAAACAATAGATAGGAATAACATTAGCAGCATTTTATCAGTACACAAGCTTGTTTTTGTTCACCTACCACCTTTCTTTCTATTTACTCACAAGAGTTACATTTACCTTAACTTTCAAACACGTCGGTAATACGTCTCCCATCTCCTCATCATGGACACGTTTTACTCTTTTCACTCGCTTCGAGGATGTGGTTCTTGTTGCCGTATTAGCGAATTAAGTTTAATATTCCTTTGAGTATTTTACAATCTCAAAGAATAGCTCTGATGCTAGAATAAAAGCGTTAAAATGCTTCGAAACTGGCGCGTTATCTAGCCCCACCTGCACGGCTCACTTTATCTATGCAGATAACTGGCATCCTTAACGCAAGAAATCAGACATTGTATCTTTCAGCCCGTGTATGCAGTTCCGCAACCAAGCATGCGCTACATATTGCTGAGCGAACGAGGGTTAGTGTACGGTACAAATATCTTAGAGCCGAAACTCTTTTAATATATTGCACCAGTCATTGAAACTTAATCAGTCCGACATGGGATTATCTCTTAGTTCTGTCCCTGAAAAATCTGTAAATGAAGTGATTCTTATTTCTGAATCCACTGAAAGCTTGAAGCATCTTCATGACTGTAGGATGTCATGAGAATGATTAACCTCAACTTGATGACCAAGGCTTTACCGATCATATGTTTTGCAATGAATATTAGTTATATATCAAAGTATGTTTTCTTCTTCTTGTCTTCTTTCAAGAAAATAATTGTTTGAAAAGATAATGTTCTTGATACAATAAACTTCATGAGGTAAAAAAAAAAATGTTTTCATCGATAGCAATGATTTATTATTCGTTTCTCATAGCATTTCGAAATTTTCCCAATCTGTAACTTAGTAAAATTCCAGGTCAGCATCATTAAATGTAGCTAAAAGAATTCAATCTGTTTTCAATACTTCATGTGAAATGACTTAGGTTTCTTTTATCATCAAAACAAGATTTCCCACTAACATAAGCTCTGCTAAATTGTCATTTTCTTGAACCAGTACCTGACTGACTACAATGCCACATTTATTATCTGTTTAATAACGCTGTATTAAGCAGAAGTATTTTCCTTCTTCGGACAGAGGAATTTTTATCAATTAAATATATTTTCTTCCTAATTTCAGTTAGATTCTTATTTATAAATTAACTCTGAACCTTTAAAGGGATATATGTAACTATGCTCAAGTTAATTTTAATTATGCACAATAAATTCAAAAATCAATTTCAGGATAGACGCATCATCTAAAATGTTTACTTTTTACACCTTTCTAGCTCCAATAATATGATATACTTCTTCAGCCAGTATTTGCTGAATGAAATAATCACCTAAGATCAACCACGCTGGGTTCATGAACGTGTAATTGATGCAGGTTTTTTTTTTCTTTAGACCTTTGCCATTGATAGCCAAGAAAATCCTTCAAATCTTTTTGTTATAAAACAAAATGTTAATAACCAATAACATGCTGAAATGTATTCCCAAGATTTGCCAAGATTCATTTTGAGAATTATGACAAGATGAAGGATAAAACCTGAGTAAACCAAGGGTTTCCAACTACTGGAACAAGGCATCAAACCTGCTGTACCCCACAGGTAGAAATTATCAATGACATGTGAAAGGGCCGTATGCATGATATACGATTACTTCCTGTGGATTACGATAATAATGATAAATAGTAACAATAGAAGCTAGCATATGATGGAAAATGAAACCGTACTTCCAATCATCATACAATGTAACATAAATGACTCAAAAGTAAAATTTTCCATAACATTTTATTTTATAAGCAAAATCTCTAAAATTCAAAGATTTTCAATGACCTAGGTGAAATATCAATGACTTTCGAGGCTTTGAATTGAGGTGTTCATTTGTCAATGACTTTCAATAACCTTTATTGCCTTGTAGACCTTGTCAGTGTAGCGGTTGCTTCAGGTTTCAGTGCTCAAATAAGAATCTCTCAACATGTGCTGCTGATCACCATAACAACCTCCATAAATGCAGTTCCTTTATGCGGTATAAGAAGAAAGCGTGTTCTTGTACAGATAGGCAGAGATAAACTATATATTTCCAGAATTTCAAATGTTATAGAAAAAGTCTAAGTCAACACTTTTGATACAAATAGATGTATAAATTAATTACTGTACAGTCAGTTGTACATAATTATCAAACAATCTGCTATGCAGACTTATTGGTCAAGTTACACATAACATTCAACTTTAGTATGACTCTGAAAAAGATTGTAAATAGCTATTATGTTGTAAGCTAGGTATTATGTGAGACTTATTACTAAAGTGGAAAACTAAATTAATCAATCAATCAATTTTTCTGAGTTTTTATGGCACCTATAATCATAGGTATCAAAAACCTATTGTAGGATTAGTCATGTTATATACATGATGACCTTTGCATATCAATAATTATTAACTATGACAATAATTTGGTTAACGAGGAAATAAATAGTTTTTAACGAGACAGCTCTGCTCGAGATTGCCTTTTCACCTCCATTCTAAGGCATACTTCCTGCTCCTTGGATTATGTTTGATCATTTTTATCACTGCATATTTTTAAAGAAATAAAATATCAAAAAAGGTAATGTGTTAGATCGCAAGCCAATGCCAAATAAATCAACGAAAGTATATTTTTCGTATTTATAAATATGTCAAAATAGTATTAAAATTTCATAAATATTGACATACAATTGAAATACAGTTCTGTTAGATGCTAGGTATTACCTTTTAATTAAATATTTCTGAAATAAAAATTTACAGCAGTCACGATTCCAAGTCATGCAATTGGTAACTGAAGATAATAAATGTCTTAAATGACTGATCAACTGTAAATAACCTTTTCTCCATATTCTAGTACTATTAAATTCCTACTGAACACTTTCCTAGTTGCTTATGAAAATCGTACTAGGATAAATAATAGGAATTTCTTTCCCTAGGAATGACTACTACAGGGTCATAGAACCTCTAAGAATCCTGTAGGAATCTTGTAGGATCCTATAGGATTCCGCATGAGGGTTCTGTACAGGAATTATAATGTATCTTAAGATGCCTCATTAGGTCTTTATGTTTACTAAACATTTTATCACACATTCCAAACCTAAATAGTGTTTCTGCAGTATGTATCCTCATATGAATCACTAAATGTCCACCTCTCATTAAACACTCTATTACATATATCACACTTAGTTGTTTTCTCCACTATGTGTATGTATTATCATGTGTCTCGCTAGATGTCTGCTCTCACTAAAAATTTTATTACATTCTCCATAGTTAATGGGTTTTCTCCAGTATGTACCCTCATTTGGAATTTTACATTACACTCTCCACAATTAATGGGTTTTCTCCAGTATGTACCCTCATTTGGATTTTTACATTACACTTAAGAAACATTTTATTACATTGTTCACACTTAACTGGCTTCTCTCCAGTATGTATCCTCATATGGTTGTTGAATCTCTACATCAATAAACCCACATATTTCACTTGTCATTCCATCCCCCTTCTTATCATATGTAATACTGGATGACATTGAAATTTAATGATAATGATAAAACAGTCTTCTCTACATACCGTTCATTTATACAAGTCTGGTAGGAAGATCTATGAATACATACAAAAAATGTAATGCAAAATAATGAAAAAAATTCCAATGCATTCAGCCAAAATAAGACGCACAATGCAATCCTGGGCAAAGAAAGCATGCAAAGGGAAATCAAAATGTCACAGAGGAAATGGCAATATTGGTGAGCATTAACGTAAGAAGTTTAAACTGAACTAGAACTCCACTTGGCTACTGTCGGTAAATGGCTACACATTTCTACTGTTACAATTTTAGAACTGTTTTTGTGTAAATATCTTTGTAAAGTTTTAGCAATATTTAGTTACCTATGACACAGGTTGCAAGCATAACTTGTATTATGTAGTTACCTATGACAGGATGTAAGCATAACTTGCATTGTGAAGCTACCTATGACACAGGTTGCAAGCATAAGTTTTATTGTGTAGTTAACTATGACACACGTTGCAAGCATAACTTGTATTATGTAGTTACCTATGACACATGTTGCAAAAATTATTTGTATTGCGTAGTTACCTATAACACAGGTTGCAATCATAACTTCTATCATGTTTATTGCATTACTTGATTGTTTGCAAAGACTCAAAACACATTTTTGCTGAACCTCAAAAGTTGAATGCTGATACACTTTATTGCATGTTTTATAACTACTGCTTCATAAGACTTTGAATAATAATCTTTGTAATTACAGTGTGACCCCACTATAACACGGTAGTTTGATAGAACTCTGAGATCGATTATAGCGATTTATGTCGTATTTTCAGATGTTCGTTGCTTCCCATGTTGTTTACATCTTAAACATCTATCTGTGCATTATAGTTTTTTGGGGGAATTTAACATTCAGTCGAATGAATCCGATATTCAACTTTAAAGCGAGTGCACTTATTTTTGTGTCTTTGGGCAATAAATCAACTCATCAATTCCGAATCCATTTATGAATATTCCCGGTTCACATATTTCCAAGAAGAGAGCGTACTTAACACCCTTAAAATCAACTGTCATATCAACAAAACGAGTATATAAGTACATGTTTCACTATTGCCAAATATTTGGAAACCTTTTAACGAACAATTAAATTAAATGCCATTTATTTATTAAAAGTACCATTAAAATTTAAAGTAAATAGATAATATAATGTTGGCGAATACTTTTGATTGTTACACTTTGATTCTGTGTATGTATTATTTCGATTCTCTATTGACCTTATCTGTCGAATTAAGTACGACCGAGTGACGCCATTAGATGAAATATCTATCAATAAAAAAGTATATCAACATCACATCAATCATATTTTATTGTGCTTTACATGATTAATGAAAACAAAAATCATAATCCATATGTATACACCGATATATACACCGAGAACTTGTAAATACATGTGTATTTCGGTGTATTTCGGTTTTTCAATGTATTTCGGTGTTTATAGTAACATTATAGAAATATTCGTCATAATCTTCACACGTATTTAGTTTTACTTGGGTTATTATAAGACCCGAAAAGAACTCCTTGGGATAAAAGGAGATAAACTACGGTACAAAAGTTGTCAATGTTCTTACTGACAGATTTAACCTAGATAATATAAATAAACAGTGTCTATAAATCTTTATCAAACTAAAGTTTAACAAGAAAATTATGACGACAAGCATTGATTTTGAGAAGTATTATTGTCATGGACATACCAAGTACGTAACAAGGATTTCCTTACTGCAATAAGACCTGAAAAGGAATCCTTATATATTCATAAAGCCTCTCAGGAATTTATTTTAATTTATAGCAGAGACAACTGTTACTGGACAATGCTGAAACACGTTTATCATTGGTGACAATCAGGTTAGAAATGGATAACCTTTGTGCATTTTTATATGCTTTCTGATTTTAAAATCGGTGGGGGGAGAAATAATAAAAAGGGGTGGATGTGTGAGAATCCTTTAATAAAATAAGACTACGAGCTACCTAAATTGCAATTAAAAGGATTAAATTATCAGGGTTGGGTATTAATCGATATGTAAATTGTTACTTAATCAATCACAAAATTAATATAAAGTCCTGTGGACTTTATTTACTTTGTGAATGGTTAGCAATAATTTACACATCAATAGGAATCCAACCATAATTGTTTAATCCTATAGTAAATAAACTTTGTTTAAACCATATACGTTGACTAGCGGATACGGTGTATGAGGAAAGGACTCCTATTTGGAAAAGGGATATTCTATTTGTTTATAGAATCCGTTCAGTGTTGTTTATAAAACAGATAAATTTAATAAAATCTTTTCCAATATGGATTAATCAATATAAAAATAAAACATTGGAAATAATGATTATGTAAACAAGGGTATTATTTAGTGCATACGTAGATAAGAAACGGATTGCCGACTTCAGAAGGACTTTTCATTGATTAAAAAAAAAACAAAACGATTTTGTTAGATTATGGTTTGAAGCACATAACTGTTTAAGGCAATACATACTATAATAGTGAGAAATCGTAATATTTTTCTTTTAAAACAAAGCAAGTAATAAACATTCATCTAACCAAAATTGTTCCATTACAGAAACTGGACAAATATTAGTTGTTTAGGGTTTATAAAGACAAAATCGTTGGGACATATAGAAAAAGAACATATACTTGATATCAATATGTATCTAAAATATCCCAAAGAATCCAAATATATATTACTATTTGATCATAATAAATGAACACATAAAACTTAAGAATGATTTATTGATAGCACACAAATGCTAAAAAATATAAATCACAGCTTAAACCAAGTAACAGCCTTTGCACCCTTCTGTTCATAATTTGCGTTTGGCGTTTATCGTATTTGATCGTTTATAGGTACCCTGGAATCAGATTGCTTGACATTTTTGCTTTCTTTCCGGAAGCAATATCATATGTCACCATATAAATGTTGGCCTTTTCCACACTTTCAAGTATAAGGCGGTAAAGCTGTTTGCGTGGAGAAAATGAAAATGATGCATGAACCTGTGATAAGTGTGAAGCATATCGGTAGTCTTAATAGTCCGGCAGCGACACTTCACACTACGCAGCAAATCAAAGACATCAAATATTTATATTGTGAAGACGGTGGTTGTGTATTAGGCCATGATTAGACATACATCCTAGGTGAATTCTACCTGACGTTGAAAGTTTACACTGATCTGTAGGTAAATTCGCCGTTCGTGCACAAATCATCTAAGATGTTTTAAACAGACCATCCAAGATTTTTGGACCCACATTCTTGATACTAGTTCGACAGCTAGGACTTTGACTTTATTCATTCATGCGACCGCTCCGGTGACCATAATGGTTAGAGCGGCAGTCTCGTATGCCGGAGGTCGCGGGTTCGAACCCGGCGAAGTCAAAATACAAATGGCGCTTGCAGCTGCCTCGCTTGGCGTTCAACATTAAAAGATTAGTGTTAGGACTGGTCGGCCTGGTGTCAGGATAATTTGATTGAGTGGGATATGATGTCACATGTCTGCAGCATGATGCTCCAGTGCTAGGCATCAATTCATACTGCCACACCGTAGAAGTCATAGCGATATGGATCAAATTGTTAAAGTTTCATTACAAATCCAAATACACGCACATTCATGCATTCCATTGCATACAAAATTAAACGATGTATATCTTTCGCAGCTTATAGCTTTGGTATATTGAATAACAGGTTGGATATCCAAAACTAATCTGAGTGAAATTAAGTGATGAAATCTTCGAAAGGACGATTTAGCAGAAGGTACAAATTTAGACACATACAACACAAGAATTATTATAATAAGGGATTGTATTTATACCAAAGACGACCATACTGTGGGAAAGAAATGCGGCTCTACGTTTACAACAAACTAATACCTTTACATATGGATATTTTATAAAGCCTGCCAAGAAAAGGAAATTATTAACAAACTGGACAAACAGCAACTCTGAGAATAGTAATCGCACTATGAAGACCGCCTTATACTTGAAAGTGTGGAAAAGGTCAACATTTATATGGTCACTGTATGATATTGCTTCCGGAGAGCAAGCAAAGATGTTGAGCAATCAGAGACCAGGGTACCTATAAATTACACGAAACGTTTAATAACTCGATATTTGCCAATGGATAGTTATTCCTCAAGCACAACGAGATAAACGCACGTTACATGTTTGAAATGACAGTGTAAAACTTAAAAACAACATTTTAATTTGTACAGATGAAAGATGATCTTTGCAGACAACGGCATCAGCAGAAACTATAAACCTGCTAAACGATCAAATACGATAAACGCCAAACGCAAATTATGAACAGAAGGGAGGAAAGGCTGTTACTTGGTTTAAGCTGTGATTTATATTTTTTTCTGGTATATGTGTGCAATCAATAAATTATTCTTACGTTTTATGTGTATGTGTTCATTTATTATGATCAAATACTAATGTTCAGGTCAATAAAATAGATGCACTAATTTACAAGAATCTGAATGTGTAATATATATTTGGATTCTTTGGGATATTTTAGATACATATTGATATCCAGTATATCTTCTTTTCTGTATGTCCCAACGATTGTGTCTTTATCAACAATAAACAACTAATATTTGTCCAGTTTCTGTAATGGAACAATTTGATTAGATGAATGTTTATTACTTGCTTTGTTTTAAAAGAAAAATATTACGATTTCTCACTATTATAGTATGTATTGCCTTAAACAGTTATGTGCTTCAAACCATAATCTAACAATGTTGAAGTTTTTTTCTTTTTATAAATAAAAAGTCCTTTTGCAGTCGTCAATCCTTTTTTCATCTACGTATGCACTAAATAATACCCTTGTTTACATAATCATTATTTCCAATGTTTTATTTTTATATTGATTAGTGAATATTGAAAAAGATTAATTTTAAATGTATCTGCTTTATAAACAACACTGAACGGATTCTATAAACAAATAGAATGTCCTTTTTCCAAATAGGAGTCCTTTCCTCATACACCCTATCCGCTAGTCAACGTATATGGTTTAAACAAAGTTTATTTACTATAGGATTAAACAATTATGGTTGGATTCCTATTGATGTGTAAATATTTGCTAATCATTCACAAAGTAAATAAAATCCAAATATTTTTATATCGTCTTGTTTTAATTTTTATTCGCTGAAATAATAACATTAATATTTTCAGAATTCATTATATAATAAATATTTCACACAACACATATTTACAGCACAAAAACCCCCATGTGAACTCCTAGATTGCCAAACGACATTCTAGCAATTTCAGAGGGTGATATAGACACAACCCCCAAGTGAACCCCTAGATTGCCAAACGACATTCCAGCAGGTCCAGAGGGTGATCCCTAATTACATTTACACAACCCCCATGTGAACGCCTAGATTACCAAACGATATTCTAGCAGGTTCAGAGGGTGATTCTAAATATTTACAATCTTATGGTTAGCGTATTTACAGCATTATAAGGACGGCACATACGCATAAACTTATCTATAGTGGTGTATTTACAGTATATACAATCTTAATTCAATGGACGGTACAACACACAACGGGGCCTTCTCAACGTTCAACAGATTTCTGCACACTTTCCGCCGTAATCAACCCCGGGAGTGCAAAAGTGCACCCACCGCGTAGTGACATGGTGGGAGGGTGTATTATTTTCTGTTGAAGTTCGAGTAAATGGGGCGGACCATCACTTATTATGAAAAATTGCGATAATCGCCCTCCATCGACAATGTGTCAGTCGCGGAAATAGAACGCGAGACTTCGAGTATGAGAATTCACCACTATAGCACTGCGCCACAGGCCATCCTTACAAATATATGTTTCAGATGTTATTTTAAAGTTAGCTATGCCGATCAGTATGCTGAATAAATCCCAATTATTATAAACTGCAGCATGGATTTATTTCAATTTCCAAAATAAATCTCACATACGTTTCTGCTAGATGTTATTGGAATTAAAGTACATGTGTACGGCTATCTAAATATAATTTATCACACAGTCGAGGCATGTATAATTACGCATGAAACTTGCAAACGATATACTTATTGTTTTATGGACGAAGTTGAGGGATGTAACATACAAGAAAGAGAGAGACAAACCCTGACTTTGCCATGGACAGACGAAGTCGAGCAGCACAAGAGATACAGTTACGATCGCACAAAAATAACAATCGCGGCAGTCATGTAATATTACGCAGCAACAAGCGGGGTAACAGCTTAATTACTCAAACAGAAAGAGATTTGTTTGACAGAGCTATCTCCCTTCATGTGTGTAATACTGAAATGTCATTTTTATTCGAATTTCTTGGAATACGCCGATTTGTATATTTATCTGCAACATGTTGTACCGAAGGTGGGACATTGTCAAAATATCTGCCAGCTCCATTCATTGATTGACATGCTATTTCTTCGCCAGACTCCATATTCTGAGATTTAATAACTTTGCGCTATTATTACCAAAGCCAGTATTTCCAAACTTGCAATTTTGACTTTGTGTAACAGCTCGCAAATTATTTAAAGAGTTATCCTTTCGATCTGAATTAATATGATCAATCACGTCATATTTTCGATTATTCCATGGAAACATTCGTAGATAAACCTCTGACAAAGATATCTTTTTTCCAACAATAAATCTAAGATAACCAATATTTTTATCAGTACCGACTGGTCTTTTTAATCGACAGTGCCAAATTACACGATCACTAGACACCTCATAATTCTTGATGATGGGATGTTTCACAAATTCATTTTGTTGAATTTATATAATAATATTATTTGTCTAAATCATTATTTAGAAAATCTGGCTAAATAATCTTCAGTGTTTCTTATGGTAGATTCATTACTGATACCATCGGAGTTATTTTTTATCATAAATATCTTTTC
>JAECUM010048192.1:0-18923 GCA_016617855.1 Megalonaias nervosa
GGAGAGTTAGTATAAGAAGCAGTATGAAACTAAAGCTAATATTTATTAAGCGTTTGAAACAGAATCTTGTGACGTATTTTCAGCTTCATTTGCATGATTAAACTTGTCGGAATTTATATATATATATATATATATATATATATATATATATATATATATATATATATATATATATATTTGCAGTATGATTTCCATGGGGGTCACGTGATCCCTCTTGACCCATGCTGCGGGCGCCCATGACCGCACATCTGCATAGTTTCTCTTCATGAACTTTCCGTACCGTGAGCAGTTCACGCCGTAAAAACTCTACAACTATCCCCTAACACAGGGAACTATTTTAGCTATGCCACCTTAGGGAGCAGGGGCCAGTTTTTATGTACAAATTTAATGCCGCAATCAGTGACCTAGTACAAAAAATCATAAAAAATCAAATACACAAGTGAGGTCAAGAAGGTCCATATTTTTCGATACCTATATTAAAACAAAGCATAAGAATATTATCCACTTGACCAGAGAAGTCAGTGGCAGTTCATAGCAGAAGAAGTTTATGCACCCCAACCCCAAATTTATACCTGCAATTTTCATGTCCGAAGGTCATTTTTGACACCATGTGATGCTCACAGTACAAACACAAGCCCTTTTCCTAGATGACAATTCTGCAAAACAGTGTGTACTAAACAGGCTGATGCAGTTGAAAATAGTTGTCATCCAAGCCGTTTCTGAGATATTCTACTCGGCTCAAACCCATGTGTTTACTGCTATGGGAGGCTAGCTCTTCTTCCTAGCCAACTATTGGTATTTCACTATCAACATACTGCAGAGTAACTATGGAAGGCTTACATGTCTGATATCAATTTCAAGAATAACACAAGCCCGAAACACCTAGTTTACAAATATATCCACATCTTTAATTAGTAAACAATAATAGTTGAAAAAGTCACACCATAGCCTTAAGTTAAGAAATTTGCCAGGGGCCAATTTACGAAACTGTACCCTGCCACCTTAGACCAGTAAAATAATTGGTTTCAAGGCACATTACGCCAGTACAACTGCATCACATTTGCCATCATGGCGACATAAACGGTATCTGCCGAATCTCTTCTTGTATGTTCCATTGCGTAATTTACCGGTTTCCTACCGTAAATACTGCCACTGCAGTCACACCACCAATTTACACCACTAGATCTTAATAGGGACTATATTATTGAGGGACAGTCATGCGGTTTGGGTCTGAATTCACTACTAATTGACCATGGCATCACGGAAACTCACTAACACTTCTCTCCGTGACGTTTGCTCCTAGTACTTGGCTAATTATTTCGGGCTAAGGAATATTTCCATTACACCGAATTCCAATAACCAAACAAGTAATCGCACAAATCTAAGAACTGCTTAAACGGGGCGCTACAACCAAATGCGCATACTCCAAAATTTATTACACTATATTCTGTAATGAGTAAGTTGTGTCAAATATTGGTCGTAATTTGCTCTAAAATATGACCTTCGGCTTGGATTTCCTTAATAATGACTTATAACCAGAAGAGATATCGAGCAGGAAATAAACGTTTGCAGGCGGGCATTCAGACACAAGGATGAGTAAAATTATTGCGTAATCCCCTAAATTGTTGGATTATTTTGTACATAAAGTCAGACACTTCATTCCCTGAATTATTGGGTTATTTTGTAAATAAAGTGTGACACAACTATAATAAGTATTTATCTGAATCTTGCAAAATCTTTTAATAAAAGAAATGACATCTCCGTACAGAAAAATAAAAACTACATATAAACAATTACAACCTGATGAGAAATGAAAATTTAAGCAATTGCAATATATATCGAAAAAGGTCATATTTCCGTTGAATCGATTGACAGATAACATTAATTCCAAATCTAGTATAGTATTTGAGTATAGCTCGACTTAATGATCGGTCATTTTCGCATTAGCACTAATATTAGAGTATTCTCCACTCCGGAAAAAAGATCAGTCAGTCTTGTAATTAGTGGGCCGTGCGGTTTGGCCTATGATGAACCGTACAGGCCTTGTAACTAGTGGGCGGGGCAGTTGTGTGTATGGTGACCCATAGCGACCTTGTAACTAGTGCGCGGAACGGTTTGGTCTATGAATGACAGTAATCTCATATAACGGGATTTCTGGCCCAAGACCCTATTTTGTATTGGACAACAACACAATTCTCCTCTCTCCATGGCACCCTCAAGTTAGTCTAAACAACTACGGAAACAAACTTTGTTGAGGCAACAGCGTCTATTTCATAATCTTTTACTCGTCGAGGACATGTTGAATCGTAGCCGTCGTCAAACAAAATAGGGTTTGATCCAGAAACACCCCTTATACAAGACTACTCATATATTTCACACAAAATTTTATTATGAAATTGCTTGTAATTTTACTGCATCTATTGTTTGATATTTCATAAAAAAAATTGCTAGAGATTTCACGAGATATTTTTAACGTTTCAGCTCTTGCAATAATATAACTCTCATCGTTATGACAGAACAAGTACATATTTATTTTACCGCAGGTTCTAACATTTTGATAAAGTTTTCATGAGAAACAATTATCTTATTAACGTAACATTTTTAGCTCATCATCTACTGTAATTTTTGTGTATTTGTTTTGTGATATTGGATTATAAAGATTCTCAATAGTTTTAACGAGCTCTTTTGTGATCATAGCAAGTTTATCAAAATATTCCGAATAATCATTGCAAACCAGAGACAACTTTATCTTGTTTCTATTTTTGCAGCACGTTCTATACTTCTCGTTGTTAAGCACAATCGTCATATGCTTACCCTGGAGGAGAATTCTCTTCATCTTTAGCGTGGTAAATTCCACTGCAATATCTTCCATTGTATTTCATATTTCACACAAAATTTACCGAATATTGTTTCTCATATTTCAAAACTCTATTTGGTGTCATATCAACAAGTAAATCTTCTTTTACTCTTAGTTCTTGTATCAGATCTAACATTATAAACTTTTCACCTCTAAGATAAGCTCGAAGTTGATTCAATATTTTATTATAAGTTGCTGTTGCTATCTTACAAGACACTATCAGCAATAATGGATTTGCTGTTCCTCCTGCTGATGCTATTTCTGCTGTTGTCAACACAATCGGGATGTAGTTTAGCACGCTTATGATTCTGCTGTAATATTTTCTGGCGCGTCTGATACAATCGAGTTGTTTTTTGTTAAGATAGTACATGTAAATTTGATCAGCTCGTCTCTGTCGTTGTCTGATAGATCTGATGAAATATGATTAAAGCCGATTATTTCTTTTTTCAGTTATTATGAAACTGTTTCAGTAATTATTTCAATAGCCTTAGTAAAAATATTTTCAGCTGAAGCTTTAATGATCAGAGCACTAAATTTTATATTGATAGGATTAGCGAGAAACTCTCTCTACTTATCATACACTTCAGATGAGATATCATCATATCTGATATCTGTTAAAAGTGAGGATGAAAATGGTGGGCTAAAATGTGCTGGCATTTCAGTAATATCATTGACTCTATCACCATAAATATCTTCTGTTTCATTGATATAACTAACAACATAACATAACAGTCCCAACTTAAAATTTGTAAGTACTAGATCCTGCCTGAGAATTGCATATGCTGTTGCAAAACTTTAAAGACCGTGAATATCTGCTTGCCCTATATCTATGGTGGGTAGGTTTAGATGCCCAGCAATCATCTCTTTGATATTTCTGTATTTTGCTTCTGTCAGTAACTTTCCAGCTTCTTTTATATAGTTTTTCAGCGCAATTCTTTTAGAACTATTATGTATTTCATACTCTTCGTCAATAATGGGTTTCACAGTCGTAACATCTTCAATCTCTTGATAAAATGTCTCGTTCGACATAATCATATAACTCAATTCTAGACTCAATTTCTGATATTGTGTTTAGAGCAGCATTAATGTGATATATGTCATACTTTTCTTTATCGCCGGTGAGAGTCTATCAAAACTAAATATGCTGTTGTTAGCAGGTTAGTGTCAGCATTATTATCTACTATTTCCAGCAGGGTCTTTTTATCATAATAGTCCATACCGAATACTAGACGCTTAGCAAATGTGTCTTTGAGTTTACGATTTTTAAGAAATTTGTGTTTCTTTGTTTCAGCTACTTTGTCAAGTTCGTCGTGAATCCTTTGTAGTCGCTCTTGCTCTGGTTTCTTACCACCATGAAATTTGGTTTTTCAAGGTTAGATTTATCAATAGTCAAAACATTTTCTTTATTTAGTTCAAGCAGTGTATTTATCAATATTTTTCAACTATTAGTCGTCTTTCCTCGCAGTCACTTACAAGACAGTATTTGCTAATTATATCAAAGTCTCTGATCGCTTATCTCAGCTGAGGGCCTCTCATTCCTGAAGCTCTGGCAAAGTTATCACTGTTCTCGGTTAAACCGGGGGAACATAAAGTTAATTTTTTCATTCGAGCAATTATATTAACCGCTCTTGCTTCCTCAACACTCTCTGGGTTTAGCGAATCAACACCAGCTATTTCGATCTCCGTTTGGGTTTATTATAAAATTATAAAACTCTTTTGCGACTCTGATCGACGGAGGATCAATAGACATAGATTACAATCACATTAAATCGTCAAGTGTATATATCTGAAACATCGACAAACCTGGGAAAGGACCTTCAGCTTCCTCAACATAAATCCGCAAATACGAGTACTTGTTTGTGGTTACTTCAGGATTAAGTGTAAATTTCTGAGAAGTAGTAGTAACACGATTACCCAATAATGCCAGATACAGCTCATCCCATGTTGTATTATCGTTAGATCCTTCTAATCGCCAATCAAAAATGTATCCGATATTAGCATTTATTTGACCTCGTAACTGAAATTTCCATATTGCTATGGCAGCTGGACACTGTAATTTAATCCAAAAGTTTGTTATTTCTCCGCCTGTGAGCCACTCTAGCCCGCCAGATATAGGGCTGTTAAACGCAAACGCATAACTTGGATTATTATCCGAATAATAACTTGACTCAGTTGCAACAAAACCCCTACGACTATTAACAGGATCAACAAGATGTGGAATGTAACACTGTTTTTAGGTGGTTTTGTACTGCCACCAGCTGCAAGAGATTGGGTAAAACTGTCCACGTACAGTTTATTGGTAAGATCGGATGTAGAAACAGGTACATACGTAGAAGTTATCTTATTACTGACCATGTCGATCGCACCTCTAACTGTGCCTCCGGATTTTTTTAAGATAATTGGCGTCTGCAGTAGTAATTGTACTCGCTGATGATGAACTTTTTTAAGCGTCAACATAAACTTATTTGTAAGATCAAATGGGACGACTGGATTATAAGTCGTTGTTATTTTATTCGAGCACATGCTTAACATACCTGTCATCGTATCACCAGATTTTGCTACTCGTGATGTAATATTCGTTGCTATGTTATCATCGACGTAATTTGTATTTGTTAAATCTGATGCCGCTGATGGAATTGCCGTAGTTGTTATCTTGTTTGATTCTATGTCCAGATTTCCTACCATAGTATCACCGGATTTTATTGCAAAGCTGTCATTGACAAACTTGACATTTGTTACAGAATCGTTATTGGTTAAAGTTGTGTTATCAAGTTGAGTATTAAATATTAACTTTCCACCCATATCTATATTTAAAACCATCGTCCCACCACTTATTATTATCTATCGAGCTAGGTTGTGAGTAAATTACCGTCTGTGAGTTATCTATGTTGGGGGGGGATAATAGGTCTCAAGATTTACAATCTTCTTTTCACTCATGTTGATATTTCCGGTCATCTTTCCACCAGTTATTGACAACTTACCAGTACTGACCGCATTAAGTTGTGCAAAACTTACTGCCAGCGAGTTATCTGCGTAGATAGGTTGATATGTCGTCTCAAGGTCTAGCACTTGCTGAGCTAACATACTTAAGTTACCAGTCATCTTTCCACCCGACAACGATAACTTACCATTACTGAGAGCAGTAAGTTGTACAAAGTTTACTGCTTGTGAGTTATCTGGGTTGATTGGTGGATATGTTGTTTCTAGATCTAACACTCGTTGTCCTGACATGATAAGGTTGCCGGTGATTGTGTCACTGCATCGCTTTAGATATTTTGTCAGATCAACATCTGTAGCTGTAGTTCCTGTTGCTTCAGCAGATGAACCACTTACTAGCGTACAAACGTTTGTGTAGTAGCTCGTGTTATTGTAATTACTGCTGATAAAATTTTGTGCACGTATTATATGATGAGCATAATAAACTTTGATACGGAACGAGTAATAAAAACTAAACACAACTTTGAGTTACATGATTGTCATTACCTGATAATTTGACGTACTGGATCTGGTAAAACAAACTTGTTAATGCACTTGCTACTGAACGACATATTCAACTATGATCGGTGCATATTTATAACGATAAACCCCAGCAGGACAAAAATGAGTTGCTGAACGAGTACAACGAAAAACTAAAAAATGAACTTGGTGCTGGCGAAGATATATTTGTTATAAAAACACCAGAAGATCTTGTTCCTGTTGCCGAGCTAGACTCGGACGAACATAAGATTATCGTCTTTGATGATATTCCGTTGAGTAATGCTGAGACGGACAAGATCAAATCTTATTTTTCATTGTCAAGAAATTGAAGATGTAATGCAATTTATCTTGTCAAAGGTTTTCATAACGTTGACCGTTTTATCAGAAAAAATACGGGTTGTTTTATACTGTTTAACGGACTGGACAATACTGATGTGCAAAACAGCACGAGAACAATGCGGTGATGTTTCCAAAGACAAATTTGTTGATCTTTATCATGAGGCAGCTCATGGAAATTACAGTTTTTTTATTATTCAATAAACTTTCCAGAGATACCAAGCATATGTTTCGATGCGGAAATGATAAATGTTTATTTCTGCAAAGAAGTATAAAATTAATGTGTTATTCACAATAATGGACAAGGCTCGGATACATCTTCTAAAGAAATATGTTGCTACAAGAACTGCGTTTAAGATAAAAGTTGAGCAAGAACGTGCTGGACAACAACAAACAGCAGAAGAAACTGATTGGCTCTTTAAACCAATCATCGAGTCTTTCCTTATCAAACAACTCGGTGTTAATAAAGTATCACCGGAAGATCAAGAAAAACTATTAAAAAAAAAGGTTTGCGAGGACTATTCAAGGAAGGACAAAAAATTGCCGAGGATATTGTTGAGCGAATTGGTGATTCTGATGCACGACAAGCTGAGGTTTTAGAAAAAATGAAAGAAAAAGATTTGTTATTTAATAAGCAAATGAGAGAACAACGAGAAAAACAAAAGATCCTTGAGGAAGTAAGCAAGAAAAAAAAAAAAAAAAAATAGAAAATTATAAAAACACTATGTACAAAAAATTGATTTTTTTTTAGAATATTTTGAACTTGGGGTTAAAAATAAAGATATCAAGTTTGAAAATACACGAAGAATAAGATCATGGACCAAAGATAAAGAATATTTTGTTTTTAAAATTTGAATAATATAACACAAAAGGTAGATGAGGCTAGAAATGATTTAGATTCTGGAACGGAAATTAATGATGCTGAAAATATTATAAGATAGTACAACAAAGTGTTATTGCTAAGATATATTTGGAAGTTTTTGATAGAGTTTTAGGATCTGAAAAAAAGTTTTAAAGCTGCAAAAAATTTCAAACAATGGCGAAAGAAAGAGAAGATGAGGAGTTAAATAAAATAAAAAAAAAAACGAGCAGCAGAGTATAGAATATGATTTGAAACAGATTCTGAATATGATACTGTTGAAGAAACATCGGGTAAAGGATTAAGGATCTTTAACTCGGCAGTTGATATTACTGATGCTGCTAATCTCATCGAAAGAAACTGGAAACACGAGCACAGAAATTGACAGTTAAATAGTTGAAATACTTGATCATCTGAGATCAAACGGATATTTAACGACGGACGAGTATTATGTGTTAAACAGCGACTTGATTCGCTAACATAAATCGTGATTATGTTTTTATCTGCGAATAACAAATAAAAATGTCGTCGATGACGCTGATACTTGACTCTTCTCAGACAAGATCTAACAGCGCAAACTTTTCCATTTTTTTTATAATCTTGTTATTGAACTTGATCCTAGGTCCCCAAAACAATATGAGATCGGATTAGTATCTGCTACTGTTTGGCACTCTTTGGCAAATGTTAAAACTAACGTTAACAATGATTTTACTTTCGGGTTGAAAACCAATGGAGCCATCGAGTGGAAATCTGTTAAGATACCACAAGGCGCCTACAACGTCACAGATATCAACAAAACAATAAAATATCTTATAACTGCTGGCAGTAGTGGTATATCATCTTATAATTTCGAGATCATTTCGAACTACAACACGTCACAAGCAAGAATAACACTAAAAAACAAATTGTTTATCGATCTTAGTAGCCAATACACAATCGGATCATTGATCGGATTTAACAAACAACAATACGGATCAGATCCGCAAAGCGGATCAACATCTGCGACAATATTATACGACAGCGAGTCAGCCGTCAATATCACAGATGTAAATACAATCCTGATAAACTGTTCTATTGCAGCTGGGTCATACACAGCACCAGGTATCCAAGGACAAACGATTTATTCGTTCAGTCCTCTTGTTCCACCTGGTTCATTAATGCAAGTCAATCCGAGGCAGATAATATACTATCCTATTAGTGTCGAAAATCAAATATCATCTATCACGATGACACTTACTGATCAATCAGGTCGTCGGATTGATCTTAACAATAAAATTGTTACTTACTATCTTTATCTTACAGCATATTTACAGCATATTTTCTGTTTCTACTTTCGTGGTGTTTGTTTTTATTTTTGTAATCATATCATTATATGTGTTTTTTTGTGGTTTTTTTTTTAAGTGTTGTCAAATGTTGTAAAGCGCTTAGAGCTTCTAAAGATTAGGCGCTATACAGAGTCCTCATTATTATTATTATTATTATTATTATTATTATTATTATTATTATTATTATTATCTGCGCTTCAGTAGCTGAACAAAGTCAGTTTTATCAGACATTTTCTATAACAAGATGAAACAACGAAACATTTATCACAGAAAAATCGTCGGTGGTTTTTTTATGTAGTTTCAAAGATAATAGAAAATATACCTGGAATTGCTCACAAAGCAATAGCAATTGCGTTAGATGCAACAAAGGCTTTTGTAACAGGAGCTGCATCTGCAACAGGAACAGCTGTCGAACAAAAGATCGCTGATAAAGTAAAGGTGGACCGCAAAGTGGTCTCACATCTATCGCTGGCAACATTGATATAAAACAGGTTATTTCTGAAATAGCATCATCATCAGAAACAGCACTTGCGATGATAACAACAAAAAAGTTGTTGTCACCGGCCAGCGAAGAGATTTTTTGAAAACTCGTAACACGAGCAAAACCTCGGAATGCTAGCACTCGGCTTGATGTTGCTGCGTTCTAGGTGACTGTAAAATAATCACGATTTTATCTAACAATTGCTATAAAAAAGGTCTGTTAAAAATTATCTTGACCTTGCCGATGAGATAACCGTAGACGATTCTTCAACGGAGTTCAACTATACTGAATATCTTGACGAAAACTCTAATGAGCCTAACAAGATGGGCATCAGAACATTTTATACACGAGACGCAGATGTGTTATTACTTCCTCATAAAGTCTTTCTTGAAGTACAAGGAAGTATAATGAAAATAGCTAATGCTCCAGTATATATTGCTGATGGTTTTGATATAGCATTGGTGAATAATGGATGGAGTTTATTTTAAAGAGCTAGATATCAGATCGCCAATCAAACAGTCGAAGATATTTCTATGCACTTGCCGATAGCAATTACTATTCTTAACATTGTGTCGTTCAGCGATGATTACTCGAGATCTATTGCAACAAATATGATGGGGTTTTAAAGATACCGGAACTGGAGAAACTATTTCAAACGAGTTTAAAACCGGCACTGATGCTGATGCTGCGGTAGAAAATGGACTAATTATAACACCAGCTGGTGCTAATTCAGTAGTACAACATACCGTAGGAACACTTACAGCAGATGCGGCTGGTGGAGCTATTGTTGCAGCATCGGCAATAAAAAGTGCCCTTGGTAGTGTTAGGTGACCAAATTACAACGAGAAATATGCTAAACGAAAAGCGTTTACAGAAATATTTAAAAAAAATACGATGATGCTTCCGTTGAGCACAATATTTGGGTTTTGCAGCGACTATAACAAAGTATTTCGTGGTATCAGACATACGCTTATACATGACAGAACTGATCAGAACGAATGTCTGCTGCGATTGATGGTAATGATTGCCAATTAATAATTTCACGATTAGCATTATGGATGCCACGAGTTGTAGTATCCGTTTCAAAATAGATAGAAATTGAAATAATGTTATCAGCCTACAGCAAAAAGATATACTTCGAACAGGATAAGTTTTGTCAAATTGCAGTGGCAAATTCAACCGGTAGCACATGGCGAATAACAACAGCGCCTAGCAAACAGTTGCCGAGACATATATTTGTTGTGTTTCAACAACAGGAAAGGCGTGGCAGTCAAGAACAAAACAATTCTGTTTTTGATAGCGCTGACGTAAGGCAAATATTCGTCAGAATAAACTCTAAGCAATATCCTGAATGAGTGATTGAATGTAACTTTACAAATAATAATTTACAAATAATAATACCAGAACCTTATCTCGTGTGTATATGTACCTGATGGAGGCGATGCAACAGTATCAGACGCTGATACTGGATCTCAGATATCTGTCGAAGAGCTTCGCTTTCTTTACTCAATATTTCATTTCGATGTTTCTAAGCAAAACGAACGAGCTATAGGATCAACCGCTGATATTGAGGTAACGTGGACGTTATGAGCTGTTCCAGGAGCTGCTGGTCCTCCAGTTGTTCCACAATATTACGCTTATGCACTTGTAACATCTGATAGATATATTACACTAAACACTATACGAGGTAGGATGACTGTACAGGTTTAGTGATAACAGATACTTTATATGATAAAATTAATAATGAAATATATTTTGCATGACATTAACCTGTCACAAGGACAAATACAAAAACTAGCACGAGCTATATCTAAACGAAAAGCTCTTTCACAAAAAATAGAATTCAAAACTCAGCGCGTTCCAGGAATATTAAAAAATTATTTCTTACACAACGACAGATAAACAAATGTTAAAAGGTAAGCCTTTTATACTTGATCTGTCAGTGGCACAAATAACAGCATTTCCCAGATCGAAAACGATCCTTTGTGGATCAATAGGAACAACGATAGCTACTTTAGCACGAACAATATTGCCAAAGATACTGCCTGTGTTAGGAACGTTAGGAATAGCTGCAGCGTCATGTGCAATATCAGGAAGATGAAAAAAGTGGTATACGGAGACGTTTTAAAACAATTACTATACATGGATTGCGTTGGAGTGCAGAGCACTCTAATTTTATCTTATTAATGATTATAAACAATGCCGCCAACACGAGCACGAAAACCTCCTATGACAAAAAAAAGAACCACAAGAACGAACCGCAACACGGTCAGGTGCGGGTTTATAGGCCTGGTGCTAGCAGGGATAACTGGAAGTCTATTACCAAATCTGTTAGAGATAGGACGCAGAATGCAGGTATACCCAATGCGAAGACGGACTCGTGGAATTCATGACCGAGGACTGATAGTACCGGGAACAAGAAGATGAAATCGTCCGCGTTCAATAAGTTTGAAATTGCTGATAAACATAAAGATATAAGCGGATTTATCGGAGTCTTTTCAAAAGATGAGTTAGCAAATAGATCACCAGAAACTAATCAAAGCTGTGTCATCAATATACAAAATTTCATAGACGGATCTGGAACGCAATGGGTAGCTCTTTACAACAACAGCTACTTTGATTCGTTTGGTCTTCCTCCGAGTGATGTTATTAACAAAACATCTTTAAAAAATATATAAAAAAATAAACTATAACTCTAATCAGATTCAGCCAGTTGGAACTTCAGCTTGTGGTTATTATTGCGTTATGTTTATTGTACAGATGTCTGGGATGCAAGCGTCCAAGTCTGATGGCGAACCAGTTAACTTTTTAAAGTTTATTCTGCAATTTGATCAGTTTCCTAGTGTCACCAATGATAGTAAAGCAGTATTTGGATCGTAAACGATCTTAATATTAATTTTGTCTGACATCATGTATAATAATGACAACATATGGTCTCAAATGCCGAACGAAAACCAATAACATCGATGAAACAACAGAAACAACCGCTAATAACAGAAAAATGCTGAAAAGTATATGTGATGTATGTGGTAAGAGAAAGAGTACGTTTCTTAAGCAAGATAAATCAGGTGATTTCAATCACTGGTGGTTGTGCAATGCAAACCCAGAGTGCTAGCACTCCGACAATAACATAAAGTTATTTTGTCAGCGACTAAAAATAAATGAAATGTAATTGCGATGATGTGAAGAAAGATCTGTGTTTGGAGCAAAATAAGATAGTTGCCTATTGCCAGCGTTGCAGTCATAGAGTTGTCATCGGATCAGGATTGGATATACATACAATTAATGGCAAATGATCGAAACAAAAATAAGGTTGGACATTGCCAGGACATAAATATCTCGCTCTATGGAATCCACTTGATCAGCAACTCGATGAAAACGATAATCCGTTACCGGGACAAGAACATTACAAGGCCGTTGATGCAATTGCGATGTGTCATATTTGTTACCTTGATCACGTCGACGATAAGCTAGGTTACCATCGGATAATGCTTGATGAACTAAGAGATATGAAACCGAATAATATGCGAGAAAGATTTGACAGGAAACTAGTACAAAGTATCATTGGAGCAAAATATAAACTCGGCGTCGGAGTACCTGGTACACATGCGATGGAGACGCTAGCGAATGAGCTACACAGACCTAAAAAATGTTTCTTGTGCTAAAGGTCGTCGCAAACGCAGTTGACGATATCTGGGCGATAGATCTTGCAGATATGCAAAACATTGCACAGCACAATGATAGCAAAAGATACTTGCTTAACGTCATTTTGATGTCTTTAGTAAATATGCGTTTAGTGTTCCTGTTGCCGATAAAACTGGATCGACGATAACAAATTTGCTAGAAGATATTATTGTTAAGACCGATCGAAAACTAAATAAAATCGGGACCGACCATGGATCAGAGTTTTCAACAAAAGGTTCGAGCAGTTTCTAAGACAAAACAATATTTAAAAAATATGCTACCGGTAACGAAGGAAAGAGTGTTGTTATCGAACGCGTAAATTGTACCATGAAAGAAAAGATCTACAAGCAGTTACAGCAACATAACACCAACAGTTATATTGATAATCTGCCAGCAAGAGTATCAGATTATAATAACACTAAACACAGTTCAACAGGAATGTCACCGAACGATGCTATAAAAAAAATCCGGTTCCTGCAAACGAGAAGATATATTGCAGGCCCAAGTTTAAAATTGGTGATCGTGTTAGAATTTCATTAACGAAAGACATTTCAAAAAGATTTTAGCCCGAACTGGTCCGAAGAAGTGTTTGTCATCGACAAGATTTTAACAACAATACCGGTAACATAGAAACTAAAAGATCTTGCTAACGAAGATGTCATTGGAAGATTTTATGAGCAAGAACTTCAACTAACAACACAAGATGTATTTGTTATCGAGCGAGTGATAATAAAAACGTGGTAATAAAAGTTTGGTCAAATGGCGCGGTTACGGTGATAGTTTTAACAGTTGGATTCCAACTAGTGAAATCAAAGATCTTTGATTAGATCGCTAGCGATCCGATTAGATCGCTGTAAATTTTTCATATTTTAGCAGAACAGACTTGCATTTAATGTGTCTGCACAACGATAATAAATGTTGTCTTCGATATTCTGTTAAATCGGTCAACAAGTTTACAATCTTTACAAAGATGAAACCAAATTTTATATATTTTTGGACGACCATAAACCTCAAGTTGTCCAATACACAAACGGCTTTAGCATATCCCAAAATATCTGATGCTCTGTGACAGTAAAATGAAATTTTTTTAATCATTTTGGAAAGATGATATTTGACATTATATCGTGATTGCGCTGCAACATAAACATGTTTGTGTTGAGGTATACTACCTGGTTCACCGACAAGTTGATCATTAGGCACAGGAAATATATATATATCTCAAGATCAAACTGTGATTGTTCTACAATTCGGTGTAAAGCACCATTATTAATCAGTATACCACTAGCGGTCTGAGTGATATTTTGTTTCACATTTGGCTCACGATGAATATCAGCTCGAAGATCAGCTATTAGTTGAAACATATCATATTTTATCAGCGACATCATGCATAAAACGTTTGTCTATTAAAGAGTAATAAAAATGCCAGACGAAATAAGGAGTATTATCAAAAGATACAATATTGAATAAAAACCTGCTGATTGACCCGGTTAAAGTTTTATGAGCAACAACAAAATAAACAACAGATCTCAAGTACGTAAATCTTATCGTTGGGTATGATCCTTACTCAGCTTTTGATGTGCTGTTAACAGATTTCGAGGTATCAGAATTCGAGAAAGATAAAAAGATCTTTGTCAGATATGACAGGGACACTGTTATGAAATGGGCTCAATGTTGCTTGACCAGAGAAAATCTAAGGGATATTCTAAAGATTGATTTTTAATCAATGGAGTGCTAATCACTCTAATTTTGTGTTAAATAGTTGAATAATATGGAATGGTTTGTTACTCGAGCTAATGTTGTGAACACATATCAATTTGAAGGATATAAGGAACATGTTTCGCGACTATCTTTAACTAGATCCTGTCAAGTTCAGACGTAAACGCTTGCTCGCAGATGTGACATGTTTTTGCTGAAGCAAACTCAGCTTCCTGTTTTACGGTTAAAGGTTTTATTTTCGTTCTTCTACAGAGCAGCATCATGATGGCATCAACCTCGTTAATGAGATTTTTCAACAACCACAGAGCAGGACTTTCTTCAGATGTTGATATCGGGCGGGAAAGTTTAACAGGTTTTGATAACCGTTTATCAACAGCATATACAACTTTATATGCGACCCCACATGGAACACATTCTTGTAGTTTTTTGTCGAGGATTTATCAGAGTTATTTTCTGCTACTTGCACAGGAAGCATAATAGACTCAAAATCGTAGTATATTATAAGAGGAACTTTCATCTTGTGTCTGTAGTTCGTAAACTGTAATATGTTTCCATCTTGACCGGGTATAGATATTCATTGTACGTTAGAACAATACTCGAGATGACGATGTAATACCAGCTGTGTAAACATCTGACGTAGAAATATTTTTTCTTTGTGTTTGTTATACTGCCCACCGACAACCCTTTAAAGTTTTTAATCCACACGTAGTGGTTTTTATAGAACAGCAAGTTTATTGTTGTTTGTTTGGATCTCGCGAGATCTGATGTGGCTCGATCTCTGATATATCTTTGATAAATATTTTGTGTATCATCATCTACTCCAAGCACATTAATGCCACCTGGCGAAAGTAAAATGTTTTGTTTCTCAAATTTTGGAACGTGATACTCAAAAACAAGAAATACAATACCGGAAAACTTTAGATTGTTAGAACGACAGATGTAATTTGATACTCTGTCAGGGTGCCTATCTACCGGGAACAACGCTGATAATAACGCCCACTGGAAACATTTGTTATCGTTGTTCTTGATATTGATACAACATTTTGAGTTTTCAATTTTAGTTGACAGACCGACATATGACCTACCTCGCAACGGATTATATTTCATAGTATGAAACAAAATTTATGTTATTTTATCGAATCTCCAACCCGATCCAGATGTTTTGTACTCACCAATCTTTTTCTGTATCTCTTGAAATATATCATCTGAAAATGACAACAAACTTGTTCCAATCAAACGTCTACGAGATATCAATGTAATGTAAGTTCTTCGAACTGATGTTATTTTTGTTGTTGCTCGAATAGCCGATCTAATTATATACTCAACTTTGAAAAGCAAACATGAAATTATTCAATGATCTTCAGACCCTTGTGAGTTGCAAGCTCAGACTTTACAGTTCGTTGAAGTAAATGAAACAGATTTGTAGATGAGAAATTTGTTAGTAAAAGTTGATTATCAAATATGAAGCTGTTCTCAAATCCGGCAAATGCTGCTGCAAATTTTTTCGGCTGATATTTCGTCACGAACAAACTTCGTTTTGCGATATCTGCAAGTTTCAACATCGAAAAATATTGTGTTTTATATTTCTCTAAAAGTACGATACAAAATTGCTAATTAGAGATTTGAAAAACGTATAGTATATCATGACAAATTTATATCAACGACCTATCATCGTTAATGGTCTTGCAAGATGCAAAAACATATTCTGTTGTCATCTAAAATATAACTTGCTTGCCGGCAATGAACATGGTGTCGTTACAAATCTCAAGACGAAAAATATTATCGGAGTATTAACATCAAAAGGTTATAAAATATACTCGACAAGTTGAGATTTATTGATAGTCTTCAGTTTATGGCGGCATCGTTAGATGAGCTTATGAAAGAATGTGGAATGTTTGATAATTTGACTGATCATTTCGGTGGTACCGCAAGTTTACTTACAAGAAAAGGTATCTTTCCTTACGAGTATTTTGACGAATGGGATAGATTTAATGAAACAAGTTTACCTGACCAGGACAAATTTTATTCCAGGTTAAATCTTAAAAGTGTCTGAGATGACGATTATGCTTACGCTAAACAAATTTGAAATGATTTCGACTATAAAACCTTCGATGATTATCATGACTTATATCTGATCACAGATTTGTTGTTGCTCGCAGATATATTAGAAAATTTTAGAGATGTCAGCTCTGATAACTACGCACTTGACCCAGTATGGTATTACTTAGCACCGGGACTATCATGGGACGCATTACTCAAGAGCAGCAAAATAAAACTGGAACTGCTGACAGATCCTGACATGTTTTGATTCATAGAACGTTGAATCAGAGGTGGAATAAGCGTTATAATAAAAAAATATGCGATCGCGAATAACAAGTACATGAGCAATTACGATAAGACATTGCAGTCGTTTTTCATAGTTTATTTGGACACCAATAATCTTTATGATTATGCAGTGTCTGAGCCGATGCCGTATGGTGGATTTACGTGGATAAGTCCGGATCAGTTTTTCAAAGAAACGGATAAAATTGTACCAGATGATATTGGCTATTTTGTTGAGGTTGATCTTGACTACCCTGTGAAGCTACATGTCACTCATAACGACTATCCATTTTGTCCAGAATCAATGCTAATCGACTATAATTTTTTATCAGAGCAACAACGTAATTACTCGTCTAGAACTAGTGGTAAATCAGTTGTTCAAAACCTAGTTCCTAATCTTCTTGACAAACGGAGATATATCTTGCACTATAAAAATCCGAAACAGGCACTTGACCATGGTCTGGTACTAAGAAAAGTTCATCGTGTGTTAAAGTTTAATCAGTCGCGTTGGATGAAAGATATATCGACTCTAATACTAGACGAAGAACAGCTGCAACAACAGAATTTGAGAAAATTTTCTCTAAGCTCATGAACAATAGCGTCTTGGAAAATATACGAAAGCGAGTCAATATTGAAATTATTAATAACGCTAAACGTGTAATAAATTTGTAGCATCTGATAATTTTGCTAATATGAAAATTTTTATGAAAATCTTGTCGCGATACATAAGAGAAAAACAAACTTGAAGTTGAATAAACCAGTTTATGTCGGTATGGCAGTTCCTTGAGATATTGAGATGGTTGATGTACCAGTTTCATTACGATTTTGTTAAGGTTGAGTGGCCTAATGCAGAGATGCTATTTAGAGATACGGACTCGTTGACGTACAAAATAAAATCTGATGATATTTAGAGAGAATTTTATGAACACCGGGATCTATTTGGTCTTTCTGATTATTCAACAAATACCGGATTTCACTACGATGACAATAAAATGTAATAGGAAAGTTTAAAAATGAAGTTTCAATGAAAATTATAACGGAGTTTATCGGATTACAGAGTAAAATGTATTGCTTAAAATTATCTGATAATAAGGTCAAGAATCAAGCCAAGGGAATAAAAAGAAACGTGGTCGGTAAGGTAATAGGATTTGACAATTATAAGTCTGTGTTAGATGGTTTTAGTGGTCATGTTGAAACGATGGCAATAAAATCATATTGTCACAAAACTGAGACTGTGGTGTCATAATAAAATCTGGTCCTTGCAGTTTCGATGATAAGACATACTGTTCTAATGGCATTAAACACATTAGCGTTAGGATACAAAAATATGATGTTGATTTTAGCAAAATAGATTTTTTAGATTGGTTGATACAGTGAATCGCTAGCAATATCATATACATGGCTAGCAATTTTAAATAAAATTTTGTGTGAAATATCATATAATATTCTCTAGCAGTTCTGTGTGAAATATATGAGTAGTCTTGTATAAGGGGTGTTTCTGGATCAAACCCTATTTTGTTTGACGACGACGACGATTCAATAACATATCCTCAACGAGTAAACGATTATGAAATAGACGCTGTTGCCTCAACAAAGTTTGTTTTCGTAGTTGTTTAGACTAACTTGAGGGGGCCATGGAGGGAGAGAATTATGTGGTTTTCCAACACGAATAGGGTTTTGGGCAACAAACCCCCTTATATAAAATTACTATAATGACCAATAGTGGCCTTGTAATTAGTGGGCGGAGTGGTTTGGGTTATGGTGATTCATAGCGGCCTTGTAGCTAGTGGGTATATGGTGACCCATATTAACACATACACACACACACACACACACACACACACACACACACACACACACACACAC
>JAECUM010048194.1:0-12382 GCA_016617855.1 Megalonaias nervosa
GTAAATTTGACTGCATTAAGGAACCGTAAATTTCATTGCATTAAGGAACTGTAAATTTCATTGCATTAAGGAACTGTAAATTTCACTGTTATTAAGGAACTATAAATTTCACAGTATTAAGGAATTGTAAATTTGATTCCATTAAGGAACTCATTTTCACTATATTTAGGAACTAAATTTTCACTGTATTAAGGAAGTAAATTTGACTGTATTAAGGAACTAAATTTCACTGCATTAAGGAACTCTAAATTTCATTGCATTAAGGAACTGTAAATTTCATTGCATTTAGGAACTAATTTTCACTGTCTTAAGGAAATAAATTTCACTGTATTTAGGAACTGTAAATTTCACTGTATTAAGGAACTGTAAATTTCACTGTATTAAGGAACTGTAAATTTCACTGTATTAAGAAACTAAATTTTCACTGTATTAAGGATTTATAAATTTGATTGCATTAAGGAACTAAATTTCATTGTATTAAGGAACTGTAAATTTCACTGTATTAAGAAACTGTAAATATCACTGTATTAAGGAACTGTAAATTTCATTGCATTAAGGAACTGTAAATTTCACTGTATTAAGAAATTGTAAATTTCACTGTATTAAGGAACTAAATTTCACTGTGTTAGGGAACTGTAAATTTCACTGTATTTAGGAACTGTAAATTTCATTGCATTAAGAACTAAATTTCACTGTATTAAGGAACTGTAAATTTCACTGTATTAAGAAACTGTAAATTTAATTTCATTAAGGAAATAAAGTTCATTGTATTAATGAGCTGTAAATTTGTCTGTATTAAGGAACTGTAAATTTCACTGTATTAAAGAACTGTAAATTTGACTATTAAGGAACTGTAAATTTCACTGCGTTAAGGAACTGTAAATTTCATTGCATTAAGGAACTGTATATTTCACTGTATTTAGGAGCTGTAAATTTCACTGCATTAAGGAACTGTAAATTTCATTGTATTAAGGAACTGTAAATTTGAGTGTAGTAAGGAGCTGTAAATTTCACTGTATTAAGGAACTGTAAATTTAATTTCAGTAAGGAAATAAATTTCATTGTATTAATGAGCTGTAAATTTGTCTGTATTAAGGAACTGTAAATTTCACTGTATTAAAGAACTGTAAATTTCATTGCATTAAGGAAGTTAATTTCACTGCATGACAGAGTTGTATATGTCAAGGAACTGTAAATTTCACAGCATTAAAGAACTGTAAATTTGACTGTAGATTTCACTGCATTAAGGATCTGTAAATTTTATTGCATTAAGGAACTGTATATTTCACTGTATTTAGGAGCTGTAAATTTCACTGCATTAAGGAACTTTAAATTTCACTGCATTAAGGAACTGTAAATTTCATTGCATTAAGGAACTGTAAATTTCACTGTAGTAAGGAACTGTAAATTTCACTGTATTAAGGAACTGTAAATTGCGCTGCATTAAGGAACTAAATTTCATTGTTTTAAGGAACTGTAAATTTCATTGCATTAAGAAACTGTAAATTTCATTGCATTAAGGAACTAAATTTTCACGATATGAAGGAAATAAATTTCACTGTATTAAGGAACTAAATTTTCACTGTATTAAGGAAGTAAATTTCACTGTATTAAGGAACTAAATTTCATTTTATTAAGGAACTGTAAATTTCATTGCATTAAGGAACTAAATTTAACTGTATTAAGGAAATAAATTTCACTATATTAAGGAACTGTAAATTTCACTGTAGTAAGAAACTGTAAATTTCATTGGATTAAGGAAATAAATTTCACTGTATTAATGAACTAAATTTCATTGTATTAAGTAACTAAATTTCACTGTATTAAAGAACTAAATTTCACTCTATTACGGAACTGTGAATTTCACTGTATTAAGGAACTGTAAATTTCATTGGATTAAGAACTAAATTTCACTGCTTTAAGGAACTGTATATTCCAAGGAACTGAATTTGACAGCATTAAAGAACTGTCAATTTCACTGTATTTAGGAACTGTAAATTTCACTGCATTAAGGAGCTGTAAATTGCATTGAATTATGGAACTGTAAATTTCATTGCATTAAGGGACTGTAAATTTCACTGTATTAAGGTACTGTGAATTTCATTGCATGAAGGAACTTTAAATATCACTGTATTTAGGAACAGTTAATTTCATTGTATTAAAGAACCATAAATTTCATTGCATTAAGGAACTGTAAATTTCTCTGGATGAAGTATCTGTAAATTTCATTGCATTAAGGAACTGTAAATTTCACTCTATTAAGGCACTGTAAATTTCATTGCATACGGGAACTAACTTTCATTATTAAGGAACTGTAAATTTCATTCTATTAAGGAACTATAAATTTCACTGCATTGAGAAACTGTAAATTTCATTGCACTACGGATCTGTAAATTTCTTTGCATTAAGTTATTGTAAATTTCACTATTTAAGGAACTGTATATTTCACTGTATTAAAGAACTGTAAGTTTCACTGTATTAAAGAGCTGTAAATTTCATTGCATTAAGGAAAATTATTACACTATATTAAGGAACTGTAAATTTCACTGTATTAAGAAATTGAAATTTCATTGCATTAAGGAACTAAATTTTCACAGCATTAAGGAAGGAAATTTCAATGTATTAAGGAACTAAATTTCAGTGTATTAAGGACCTGCAAGTTTCATTGCATTAAGAAACTGTAAATTTCATTGCATTAAGGAAATAAATTTAATTGTATTAAGGAACTGTAGATTTCTCTGTATTCAGGAACTAAATTTCACTATATTAAGAAACTGTAAGTTTCACTTTATTAAAGAACTGTAAATTTCGTTGCATTAAGGAACTCAATTTCACTGCATTAAGGAACTGTATATGTCAAGGAACTGTAAATTTTACAGCATTAAAGGACTGTAAATTTCACTGTATTAAGGAACTGTAAATTTCACTGCATTAAGGAACTGTAAATTTCATTGTAATAAGGAACTGTAAATTTCACTGTATTTAGGAGCTGTAAATTTGACTGCATTAAGGAACTGTAAATTACACTGTATTATGGAACAGTAAATTTCACTGCATTAATGAACTGTAAATTTCATTGCATTAAGGAATTGTAAATTTCACTGTATTGAGGAACTGTAAATTTCACTGTATCAACAAACTGTAAATTTCATTGCATTAAGGAACTAAATTTCACTGTATTAAGGAACTGTAAATTTCGCTGTATTAAGAAACTGTAAATTTCACTGTATTAAGAAACTGTAAATTTTGTTGCATTAAGGAACTAAATTTCACTGTATTAAGGAACTGTAAATTTCACTGTATTAAGGAACTGTAAATTTCACTGTATTAAGAAACTAAATTTCACTGTATTAAGTAACTGTAAATTTCACTGCATTAAGGAACTAAATTTCAGTGTATTAAGAAACTGTAATATTTCATTGCATTAAGGAACTAAATTTCACTGTATTAAGGAACTGTAAATTTCACTGTATTAAGAAACTGTAAATTTCATTGCATTAAGGAACTGTAAATTTCACTGTATTAAGGAACAGTAAATTTCACGGCATTAAGGAACCGTAAATTTCATTGCATTAAGGAACTGTAAATTTCCATGTAAATTTGACTGTATTAAGGAACTGTAAATTTCATTGCATTAATGAACTAAATTTCACTGTATTAAGGAATTGTAAATTTCATTGCATTAAGGAACTATAAATTTCATTGCATTAAGGAACTTTCATTGCACTAAGGAACTGTAAACTTCACTACTATTAAGGAACTGTAAATTTCACTGTATTAAGGAACTGTAAATTTCATCGCATTAAGAACTAAATTTCACTGCATTAAGGAACTGTATATTTCAAGGAACTGTAAATTTCACTGTATTAAGGAACTGTAAATTTTATTCTATTAACGAACTGTCAATTTCATTGCATTAAGGAGCTGTAAATTTCACTGTATTAAGGAACTGTAAATTTCACTGCATTAAGGAACTGTAAATTTCACTGCATTAAGGAACTAAATTTGACTTTATTCAGGAACTGTAAATTTCATTGAATTAAGGAACTATAAATTTCACTGCATGATCGAACGGTCAATTTCATTGCATTAAGGAACTGTAAATTTCATTGCATGAAGTTACTGTAAATTTCATTGCATTAACTAACTATAAATTTCACTGTATTAAGGAACTGTAAATTTCACTGTATTAAGGAACTGCAAATTTCTCTGTATTAAGGATCTGTAAATTTCATTGCATTAAGGAACTAAATTTCACTGTATTAAGGAACTGTGAATTTCAGTGTATTAAGGACCTGTAAATTTCCTTGCGTTAAGGAACTAAATTTGACTGTGTTAAGGAACTAAATTTTCACTGTATTAAGGAAGTAAATTTGACTCAGTTAAGGAAGTAAATTTCACTGTATTGAGAAACTAAATTTCATTGCATTAAGGATTTAAATTTCACTGTATAAAGGAAGTAAATTTCACTGTATTGAGAAACTGTAAATTTCATTGCATTAAGGATTTAAATTTCACTGTATAAAGGAACTAAATTTCACTGTATTGAGGAACTGTAAATTTTATTGCATTAAGTATTTAAATTTGACTGTATAAAGGAACTAAATTTCATTGTATTAAGGAACTGTAAATTTCACTGTATTACGGAACTGTAAATTTCATTGCATAAAGGAGGTATAAATTTGCATTAAGGGACTGTAAATTTCATTGCAATAAGGAACTGTAAATTTGACTGTATTAAGGTACTGTCAATTTCACTGCATTAAGGAACAGTAGATTCCACTGTATTAAGGAACAGTAAATTTGACTGCATTAAGGAACCGTAAATTTCATTGCATTAAGGAACTGTAAATTTCACTGTAAATTTGACTGTATTAAGGAACAGTAAATTTCATTGCATTAAGGAACTGTAAATTTCATTGCATTAAGAAACTGAAAATTTCACTGCATTAAGGAGGTATAAATTTGCATTAAGGGACTGTAAATTTCATTGCATTAAGGAACTGTAAATTTGACTGTATGAAGGTACTGTCAATTTCACTGCATTAAGGAACAGTAAATTCCACTGTATTAAGGAACAGTAAATTTGACTGCATTAAGGAACCGTAAATTTCATTGCATTAAGGAACTGTAAATTTCATTGCATTAAGGAACTGTAAATTTCACTGTTATTAAGGAACTATAAATTTCACAGTATTAAGGAATTGTAAATTTGATTCCATTAAGGAACTCATTTTCACTATATTTAGGAACTAAATTTTCACTGTATTAAGGAAGTAAATTTGACTGTATTAAGGAACTAAATTTCACTGCATTAAGGAACTCTAAATTTCATTGCATTAAGGAACTGTAAATTTCATTGCATTTAGGAACTAATTTTCACTGTCTTAAGGAAATAAATTTCACTGTATTTAGGAACTGTAAATTTCACTGTATTAAGGAACTGTAAATTTCACTGTATTAAGGAACTGTAAATTTCACTGTATTAAGAAACTAAATTTTCACTGTATTAAGGATTTATAAATTTGATTGCATTAAGGAACTAAATTTCATTGTATTAAGGAACTGTAAATTTCACTGTATTAAGAAACTGTAAATATCACTGTATTAAGGAACTGTAAATTTCATTGCATTAAGGAACTGTAAATTTCACTGTATTAAGAAATTGTAAATTTCACTGTATTAAGGAACTAAATTTCACTGTGTTAGGGAACTGTAAATTTCACTGTATTTAGGAACTGTAAATTTCATTGCATTAAGAACTAAATTTCACTGTATTAAGGAACTGTAAATTTCACTGTATTAAGAAACTGTAAATTTAATTTCATTAAGGAAATAAAGTTCATTGTATTAATGAGCTGTAAATTTGTCTGTATTAAGGAACTGTAAATTTCACTGTATTAAAGAACTGTAAATTTGACTATTAAGGAACTGTAAATTTCACTGCGTTAAGGAACTGTAAATTTCATTGCATTAAGGAACTGTATATTTCACTGTATTTAGGAGCTGTAAATTTCACTGCATTAAGGAACTGTAAATTTCATTGTATTAAGGAACTGTAAATTTCAGTGTAGTAAGGAGCTGTAAATTTCACTGTATTAAGGAACTGTAAATTTAATTTCAGTAAGGAAATAAATTTCATTGTATTAATGAGCTGTAAATTTGTCTGTATTAAGGAACTGTAAATTTCACTGTATTAAAGAACTGTAAATTTCATTGCATTAAGGAAGTTAATTTCACTGCATGACAGAGTTGTATATGTCAAGGAACTGTAAATTTCACAGCATTAAAGAACTGTAAATTTGACTGTAGATTTCACTGCATTAAGGATCTGTAAATTTTATTGCATTAAGGAACTGTATATTTCACTGTATTTAGGAGCTGTAAATTTCACTGCATTAAGGAACTTTAAATTTCACTGCATTAAGGAACTGTAAATTTCATTGCATTAAGGAACTGTAAATTTCACTGTAGTAAGGAACTGTAAATTTCACTGTATTAAGGAACTGTAAATTGCGCTGCATTAAGGAACTAAATTTCATTGTTTTAAGGAACTGTAAATTTCATTGCATTAAGAAACTGTAAATTTCATTGCATTAAGGAACTAAATTTTCACGATATGAAGGAAGTAAATTTCACTGTATTAAGGAACTAAATTTTCACTGTATTAAGGAAGTAAATTTCACTGTATTAAGGAACTAAATTTCATTTTATTAAGGAACTGTAAATTTCATTGCATTAAGGAACTAAATTTAACTGTATTAAGGAAATAAATTTCACTATATTAAGGAACTGTAAATTTCACTGTAGTAAGAAACTGTAAATTTCATTGGATTAAGGAAATAAATTTCACTGTATTAATGAACTAAATTTCATTGTATTAAGTAACTATATTTCACTGTATTAAAGAACTAAATTTCACTCTATTAAGGAACTGTGAATTTCACTGTATTAAAGAACTGTAAATTTCATTGCATTAAGAACTAAATTTCACTGCATTAAGGAACTGTATATTCCAAGGAACTAAATTTGACAGCATTAAAGAACTGTCAATTTCACTGTATTTAGATCTGTAAATTTCACTGCATTAAGGAGCTGTAAATTGCATTGAATTATGGAACTGTAAATTTCAATGCATTAAGGGACTGTAAATTTGACTGTATTAAGGTACTGTGAATTTCATTGCATGAAGGAACTTTAAATATCACTGTATTTAGGAACAGTTAATTTCATTGTATTTAAGAGCCGTAAATTTCATTGCGTTAAGGAACTGTAAATTTCTCTGGATGAAGTATCTGTAAATTTCATTGGATTAAGGAACTGTAAATTTCACTCTATTAAGGCACTGTAAATTTCATTGCATACGGGAACTAAATTTCACTATTAAGGAACTGTAAATTTCATTCTATTAAGGAACTATAAATTTCACTGCATTGAGAAACTGTAAATTTCATTGCACTACGGATCTGTAAATTTCTTTGCATTAAGTTATTGTAAATTTCACTATTTAAGGAACTGTATATTTCACTGTATTAAAGAACTGTAAGTTTCACTGTATTAAAGAGCTGTAAATTTCATTGCATTAAGGAAAATTATTACACTATATTAAGGAACTGTAAATTTCACTGTATTAAGAAATTGAAATTTCATTGCATTAAGGAACTAAATTTTCACAGCATTAAGGAAGGAAATTTCAATGTATTAAGGAACTAAATTTCAGTGTATTAAGGACCTGCAAGTTTCATTGCATTAAGAAACTGTAAATTTCATTGCATTAAGGAAATAAATTTAATTGTATTAAGGAACTGTAGATTTCTCTGTATTCAGGAACTAAATTTCACTATATTAAGAAACTGTAAGTTTCACTTTATTAAAGAACTGTAAATTTCGTTGCATTAAGGAACTCAATTTCACTGCATTAAGGAACTGTATATGTCAAGGAACTGTAAATTTTACAGCATTAAAGGACTGTAAATTTCACTGTATTAAGGAACTGTAAATTTCACTGCATTAAGGAACTGTAAATTTCATTGTAATAAGGAACTGTAAATTTCACTGTATTTAGGAGCTGTAAATTTGACTGCATTAAGGAACTGTAAATTACACTGTATTATGGAACAGTAAATTTCACTGCATTAATGAACTGTAAATTTCATTGCATTAAGGAATTGTAAATTTCACTGTATTGAGGAACTGTAAATTTCACTGTATCAACAAACTGTAAATTTCATTGCATTAAGGAACTAAATTTCACTGTATTAAGGAACTGTAAATTTCGCTGTATTAAGAAACTGTAAATTTCACTGTATTAAGAAACTGTAAATTTTGTTGCATTAAGGAACTAAATTTCACTGTATTAAGGAACTGTAAATTTCACTGTATTAAGGAACTGTAAATTTCACTGTATTAAGGAACTAAATTTCACTGTATTAAGTAACTGTAAATTTCACTGCATTAAGGAACTAAATTTCAGTGTATTAAGAAACTGTAATATTTCATTGCATTAAGGAACTAAATTTCACTGTATTAAGGAACTGTAAATTTCACTGTATTAAGAAACTGTAAATTTCATTGCATTAAGGAACTGTAAATTTCACTGTATTAAGGAACAGTAAATTTCACGGCATTAATGATCCGTAAATTTCATTGCATTAAGGAACTGTAAATTTCCATGTAAATTTGACTGTATTAAGGAACTGTAAATTTCATTGCATTAATGAACTAAATTTCACTGTATTAAGGAATTGTAAATTTCATTGCATTGATTAACTATAAATTTCATTGCATTAAGGAACTTTCATTGCACTAAGGAACTGTAAACTTCACTGCTATTAAGGAACTGTAAATTTCACTGTATTAAGGAACTGTAAATTTCATCGCATTAAGAACTAAATTTCACTGCATTAAGGAACTGTATATTTCAAGGAACTGTAAATTTCACTGTATTAAGGAACTGTAAATTTTATTCTATTAACGAACTGTCAATTTCATTGCATTAAGGAGCTGTAAATTTCACTGTATTAAGGAACTGTAAATTTCACTGCATTAAGGAACTGTAAATTTCACTGCATTAAGGAACTAAATTTGACTTTATTCAGGAACCGTAAATTTCATTGCATTAAGGAACTGTAAATTTCACTGTAAATTTGACTGTATTAAGGAACAGTAAATTTCATTGCATTAAGGAAGTGTAAATTTCATTGCATTAAGGAACTGTAAATTTCACTGTTATTAAGGAACTATAAATTTCACAGTATTAAGGAATTGTAAATTTCATTGCATTAAGGAACTCATTTTCACTGTATTTAGGAACTAAATTTTCACTGTATTAAGGATGTAAATTTGACTTTATTAAGGAACTAAATTTCACTGCATTAATGAACTCTAAATTTCATTGCATTAAGGAACTGTAAATTTCATTGCATTTAGGAACTAATTTTCACTGTCTTAAGGAAATAAATTTCACTGTATTAAGGAACTGTAAATTTCACTGTATTAAGGAACTGTAAATTTCACTGTATTAAGAAACTAAATTTTCACTGTATTAAGGAACTATAAATTTGATTGCATTAAGGAACTAAATTTCATTGTATTAAGGAACTGTAAATTTCAGTCTATTAAGGAGCTGTAAATTTCACTGTATTAAGGAACTGTAAATATCACTGTATTGAGGAACTGTAAATTTCATTGCATTAAGGAACTGTAAATTTCATTGCATTAAGGAACTAAATTTCACTGTATTAAGGAACTGTAAATTTCACTGTATTAAGAAACTGTAAATTTAATTTCATTAAGGAAATAAAGTTCATTGTATTAATGAGCTGTAAATTTGTCTGTATTAAGGAACTGTAAATTTGACTGTATTAAGGAACTGTAAATTTGACTATTAAGGATCTGTAAATTTCATTGCATTAAGGAACTGTATATTTCCCTGTATTTAGGAGCTGTAAATTTCACTGCATTAAGGAACTGTAAATTTCATTGCATTAAGGAACTGTAAATTTCAGTGTAGTAAGGAGCTGTAAATTTCACTGTATTAATGAACTGTAAATTTAATTTCATTAAGGAAATAAATTTCATTGTATTAATGAGCTGTAAATTTGTCTGTATTAATGAACTGTAAATTTCACTGTATTAAAGAACTGTAAATTTCATCGCATTAACTAAGTAAATTTCACTGCATGACAGAATTGTATATGTCAAGGAACTGTAAATTTCACAGCATTAAAGAACTGTAAATTTGACTGTAGATTTCACTGCATTAAGGATCTGTAAATTTCATTGCATTAAGGAACTGTATATTTCACTGTATTTAGGAGCTGTAAATTTCATTGCATTAAGGAACTTTAAATTTCACTGCATTAAGGAACTGTAAATTTCACTGTAGTAAGGAACTGTAAATTTAACTCTATTAAGGAACTGTAAATTTCATTGCATTAAGGATCTGAAAATTTCACTGTATTAAGGACCAGTAAATTTCACTGTGTTAAGGAACTGTAAATTTCACTGTATTAAGGAACTGTAAATTGCGCCGCATTAAGGAACTAAATTTCACTGTTTTAAGGAACTGTTAATTTCATTGCATTAAGAAACTGTAAATTTCATTGCATTAAGGAACTAAATTTTCACTGTATGAAGGAAGTAAATTTCACTGTATTAAGGAACTAAATTTTCACTGTATTAAGGAAGTAAATTTCACTGTATTAAGGAACTAAATTTCATTTTATTAAGGAAGTGTAAATTTCATTGCGTTAAGAAACTAAATTTAACTGTATTAAGGAAATAAATTTCAATATATTAAGGAACTGTAAATTTCACTGCAGTAAGAAACTGTAAATTTCATTTTATTAAGGAAATAAATTTCACTGTTTTAATGAACTAAATTTCATTGTATTAAGTAACTAAATTTCACTGTATTAAAGAACTAAAGTTCACTCTATTAAGGAACTGTGAATTTCACTGTATTAAGGAACTGTAAATTTCATTGCATTAAGAACTAAATTTCACTGCATTAAGGAACTGTATATTCCAAGGAACTAAATTTGACAGCATTAAAGAACTGTCAATTTCACTGTATTTAGGATCTGTAAATTTCACTGCATTAAGGAGCTGTAAATTGCATTGAATTATGGAACTGTAAATTTCATTGCATGAAGTGACTGTAAATTTCACTGTATTAAGGTACTGTGAATTTCATTGCATGAAGGAACTTTAAATATCACTGTAGTTAGCAACAGTTAACTTCGTTGTATTAAAGAACCGTAAATTTCATTGCATTAAGGAACTGTAAATTTCTCTGGATGAAGTATCTGTAAATTTCATTGCATTAAGGAACTGTAAATTTCACTCTATTAAGGCACTGTAAATTTCATTGCATACGGGAACTAACTTTCACTATTAAGGAACTGTAAATTTCATTCTATTAAGGAACTATAAATTTCACTGCATTGAGAAACTGTAAATTTCATTGCACTACGGATCTGTAAATTTCTTTGCATTAAGTTATTGTAAATTTCACTATTTAAGGAACTGTATATTTCACTGTATTAAAGAACTGTAAGTTTCACTGTATTAAAGAGTTGTACATTTCATTGCATTAAGGAAAATTATTTCACTATATTAAGGAACTGTAAATTTCACTGTATTAAGAAATTGAAATTTCATTGCATTAAGGAACTAAATTTTCACAGCATTAAGGAAGGAAATTTCAATGTATTAAGGAACTAAATTTCAGTGTATTAAGGACCTGCAAGTTTCATTGCATTAAGAAACTGTAAATTTCATTGCATTAAGGAACTAAATTTCACTACATTAAGAAACTGTATATTTCAAGGATCTGTAAATTTCACAGCATTGAAGAACTGTAAATTTCACTGGATTAAGAAACTGAAAATTTCACTGCATTAAGGAGGTATAAATTTGCATTAAGGGACTGTAAATTTCATTGCATTAAGGAACTGTAAATTTGACTGTATTAAGGTACTGTCAATTTCACTGCATTAAGGAACAGTAAATTCCACTGTATTAAGGAACAGTAAATTTGACTGCATTAAGGAACCGTAGATTTCATTGCATTAAGGAACTGTAAATTTCATTGCATTAAGAAACTGAAAATTTCACTGCATTAAGGAGGTATAAATTTGCATTAAGGGACTGTAAATTTCATTGCATTAAGGAACTGTAAATTTGACTGTATTAAGGTACTGTCAATTTCACTGCATTAAGGAACAGTAAATTCCACTGTATTAAGGAACAGTAAATTTGACTGCATTAAGGAACCGTAGATTTCATTGCATTAAGGAACTGTAAATTTCATTGCATTAAGAAACTGAAAATTTCACTGCATTAAGGAGGTATAAATTTGCATTAAGGGACTGTAAAT
>JAECUM010048195.1:0-14047 GCA_016617855.1 Megalonaias nervosa
TTTTTGTATCACAGTAAACGGTCAATAACGCGACAGATTTAGTATCTGCTATTTGGCTTTTATCAAACGCATTGTCTCGTGAAGATCTGATAGCGCCATCAGATAACCCAACCGTTCTACCGCAACCAAGGGGCCTTTGAAATGTTCATGGCGGTCTAAATAGATATATGACAAGATAAAAACTGGACATCAAATTAAGAGTCAATACTAGGAGACCGGCAAGCAGATAAGTCATTGTCAGAGTACGGAAACTCGGTAAATCTTCGACAAATTGGAAAGTAAATGAAATATTATAAGAAATTGTGTTTGAAGTTTGTTCTTCAGGTATAGAAGATACAGTCTTATCCAGTCACATTGTTCATCTCTATCACAAAACATCATATATACAACAAAATCTGGTTTTTATATATGAGTTCTTCTCCTGTTTCATTACGCGAAGAATTTATTACAATATTCAAACTGGTGACATTTTTCGTGATGCTTATTGTTACGCTTTGAAAAGACGTAATTTTTTTTAGAAACAATGGCAGCTTCCTCTGCTTATCAAAAGTAATGTTTCTACGGTCCAAAACTGTTTAGGTCTTTCTTTTGGTATTTTCCGCTGACGAATAAGTAAACAAATATAGTGTGAATTTTTTATTTCATAAACTGGATCCTAATATATACGTTCTAATGAAAATGAATCTTCACAGTAGCTTGAGCGAAATCTGACTTCACTGAACTGCAAATAGACTTCTGAATGTGTAAATTTCTATGTTATTGTACTCGGAAGTAGCTTCGTAGCTTTATTATATCTTGAACTGGCCTTAATCTACAAGATTAAATCGAAATGTCCAAAGAGATAAAACAAAGTAGATTTATGCCTTTTAAATCGTGTTGTTCACGTTCAACTCATGTAAGCATTTACACAGATAATGCGTTGACAAACATCTAATTCAATATTTATATCATGATAGTACTTTTATGCATTATGCATTCGTTTATTTGTCAGCATTAAAGGAAATCTGCGGCTGCTGCACGTACTGTTAAACTACGCATACTGGCGCTTCCAATATTTTACAAAACGAACTCTGAGATCAATAGAATGGTCAATGTAGATGTGGTGTCAAAGGGAGATGTAAATCTCTTAAAATATGTGGTTGCACTTACTTTTAGTAGCATTCTTGAATTCCGTCCGTTCACCGGGATGGTTTAATGAAATATTACTAGAAAACATTATTCATCTCAGATTTTCACGTTATTATCATGGGTCAACCAGTTTCATACCATTTTACGGGCTACCTTTTTGTGCGTCAATAATTTACAACAAATATCAGTATTTTCTATTCCTCTTTCAACTGCATTTCCGTAAAGCATGTCATGCGGTGCTACAAATCATTACACTACAGTCATGAACTTGCCTATCTATGTTCCACAAAGGTCGAGTTATATTTCTGAAGATTGTGTCCGCGCAGATAAAACATTGGTGCAAACCATTGGCGTGGATCCTACATGATTAATAAATCTGTTGTCAAGTGTCCAGTGTAAAGGGGTAAATAATTAATTGTTATTATTCATGAACAACACTACACGATATTTGGCATTAGCTGACGGTCCGAAATGCCACAGACCATTAAACCTTTGTTACAGTTAGCATTCCTTCATAGTTGAGAGAATTACTGCCTTTACAGGAGAAAGTGGCGCTGCAGGTAAAACGAGAGAGTAACTGCCTTTACAGGAGAAAGTGACGCTGCAGGTAAAAGTTTCACACCGATTTGCAAAGGAGCTGTGATAATGTGGATATACAGTAAGCGTTCATAGAAAATATGATTCCATATTCTAAATGATGATTAACATCTGAGCGGTCAAAATTTAGTTTGATATATCTGGACGGGGTAGTGAGGGTGTTGTTGTTACTTTCTTCTGACACATATATATCATTTCTTCTTGTGATAAGCTGTAAATTACATAAAATCAGATTTTTGTTCCCCGTTTGTTAACATTTTGATATTTTTCATTATTCATACAGAATATTAATGATTATAAGGACGGTTTAATTAAATGTTTAAAATAAACAACAAACTTTCTCACATGCCGCATCCTTTTTATTCTTTACTTTATATGGTCATGGAAATGGTTTCCTCAATGATACATGCCTTAACAAGCGGATACATTATACCCATGGTACTCTAGCTTATACCATGGTACTCTACGTTATACGCGTGGTACTCTACATTCTACAAATGATTTTCTACGTTGCACCCATGATACTCTACATTACACCCATGGTACGTTACTTTACACCCACAGTGCTCTACATTACATGCACAAAACCATTAGTCTTAATTTCAGCATGCGAACCATGCCCATACTTCGTCAAAACGTACATAAAACTGGTATCTTCCATGGACATTCAATGTTTTGGTTCAATCACCTGACACGTAAATGAGAAAACAAGAGTATATATTTTTGTTTCTTTTCTATATTTTCAGATTGTGTGTGTGCGTGTGTGGTGAATCTTCATCACTTTCATTTTTTGCAAACTCTTTGATGTGATGTCTAGTAACTTTATTTCTTCTAACTTTTACTTTACATAGTTTACGATCTGATTATGCCTGAATTACCATTCAGAACTCGGATATTTGCGCATTTACTATTTACCTCCATAGTTTACGATCTCATTATGACTGAATTACCATTCGGAACTCGGATATTTGCTCATTTAATATTTACCCTGTAACAAACAACAAATACAATAAGTTCGCCTCAAACTATTAAAATGTGGAGTATCATACCATCAAAATCATCCATCCAGTTTTTAATTGCAAATGATACAAAAATCTCAGAGCACTCAACCCTACTTAAAAGAATAGCATTAATTCGGTTTGATTCGCTATCCTCTTAGAATGGTCTCAAGAAATTGTCAAATTTTTCAAGATTTACGCCGATCTTTGTGACAGCTCATGGTCTAACTTGAACAAGAAGAACCCGCTTTCCAATGATAAATGACTACTATATGATTAATATAGGGATTAGCCAAATAGATGGAGCAGGGGTTATTACAGTCGATAAACCTCATTTATCACCATATAAACAGCTCAGAAACTCTGCGGGGAAGAAACGACAGTGCAAGCTACGTGTAACTTGCCAAATAAGAATTTCATGAACTTCCAATATCGAGCATTGAAGGACACATTTTTCAGACGAGCATATTTGATGTCTTCTGTTATGAGGAAATCATCAGTAGTTTTAGTATTGTTTACAGAATCCTATCATTTCTTTATTTTATTTAGTTTGCGTTTTTGTCGAAAGATTGCGTAAAATGTGAAATTTCTCATTTTAACTACCATGTTTCTACCATTCTATGCAAAGAATAGTTTTGTAAATTTAATAAACTCAGAATTTTTATTTTTGGTAAAGCTTCAGTTGGATGATACCTTATAAACTACCCCTTTTCTCGCACATAGGCAATTCATATGCACTTACCTTTTACAAAAATATAAATACATTTATCCATCTCTCTCTCTCTCTCTCTCTCTCTCTCTCTCTCTCACACACACACACACACACACACACACACACACACTCACACCCACCCACACATACACATACACACACACACACGCACGCATGCACACACAGAGAAAACAACTGATATACCTTTATGTCATTCTCCACGAACTGAAAATCAAATTTAAAAACAGTAACCAGCGACGAATCAATTGTTATAGAAGGTCATGTCTATATCTGTTCAGTATTCTCGCCGATTCTCCCGTAAATTGGTATTTTGTTTACTACTTTTATTGAATATTTTGTCGTAATCGTCTAGTAATTAATTATTAAATTATAAATAATGGAAATCACAAGCAATAAACCCTTTAGGAATATGATTAAATGTAACATTGCATAAGAAATCCAAAATAACGCTTTCGCAGAGGTTTGAATATTATTTTTTCAGATCGGCATAAGAAATTTATTTAAAATGTTTACATCTGAAACCTGACTAGTGTTCCAAATGGAATTGAAGAAACCATGCCCTCCGGGCAAACATCTTCCATAGCCTTCAATGAGTAAAAGCTCGCTATTTTTTTTCCATCCTCACAGCAGGGTGGAAACCGGTTTCCAGGTTCCTGAAGTATTATCACAACTAACAAAATGCTATCTCTCATTCAAAATACATATTTCTTTTTGTCTTGAAAACAGTATGCTGCGTATTCATCATTATTACATGATGAAGAAGAGCACGATCAAACCCCGACAAGAAAATATCTTATACGTTACTATACAAGAACAAAATGCAATCACATACCCAATCAACTGTATATTTGGAGACATTTTTACATACTGGTGTGTGAAACAGACTTAATCATCATTGAATACTGTCCACTGACACGTATCATATTATAGGTTATACACACTGGCAAGAATAATAAGAACTTACCTTACTAACACTTACATTTGACTGGTATAGATATTAAATATTACATAAAAGATCACGGGACTTTTACAACTTCGAAAATAGATTTATGACTATAGTAACAATACAGAAAAAAACGGTTATTTAACTAAACACTTACAGCATCCTTCAGAAAAGCGAAATAAAACAAAGCAAACATTATTTTAAGTAATAGAAAAGATGGGCAATCATCCTGCAATAAATGTCAGCCTGTTTTCATTTTGTTTATAGGAGTGTGTGCATTATAGGTATATCGTAATGTAATTTTTTCGTATGTTTGTTTCGTGATGATCATTAAATGTTATTTAGACTCCTGTACTTACTTGGTATTTAATTGGCAACGAGTATAGCAGATATGCAGACCAGCATAGCAGATAAGCTTGTACGTTGATATTACCTGCAAAGAATATTTTTGCTTGGAGAAACTTAAATGATCCTGCCCAGTAAAACGGCAGTACTCTCACTTCCAGGAATACTGATATAAAGGGATCTAAACATTTGGCGTCTGCTCTTCGGCTGAGTGGAAATCTATTTCATGGTGTCTGCCCGTGGTAGGTGCGATAATTCCAGCTCTTGACGGTTTTCATTCCTATTTCTACCCCCTGGTGTCATTTTCAGCGAGAGTTGGAATCGAGAACATTCCAAGATTATTGACTTACTTTTCGATCCGCAGGTCCTTTATGAAATCGTTTGTGGCCTTAGATAGTTGTAGAAATGTTGGCAGTTATGACGTAGTCACATGTTTTTGCATTAGCATCGCGTATTGGGATACGAGAACATAAAACTACTAAAAGCTCAAAATGTTTTGAAGAATATTTTGAAAGATCAATGTTACAAATCACAAACGTACGATCAGAAAACGGTCAAAGCGATGATGTCTCTTTGAAGACAAGAGCTGAGAGAGCACAAAATAATAATTTGAAATATTTTACACATTATATACAGAGGATCAGTGTATCCGTCTACCCAAGTATTATATTTCTAGTTTCGAAAAATGCAAAAATGTCCTGCGATGCATCTACTAAATTAGCATGTTTTATAAGCCAACATTTTTATGCATGTGAAGCGACAATTAACGCTTGAGCATCGATAAAACGCGTTAAAATAAGCATGAGATTAAAAATGGAAGCAGATAGATCAAAATTAAAAAAGAAGACATTAAAATATCTAAACACAGGACCACGTTCGGTTGTTAGATCATACAAGCAATACCAACGTCATAAAATTGCATAGAGGGAGCAAAATGAAAAATCCTTTGGCCTATTACAGGCATTTTTGACTTAACAAAATGGTCTTTTAAATTCTGTAGGAAGAAATTTAGCAATGTTAGCCGACGGCAGGTAATAGTAAAGAAAGAACACTAACTACTATCTGACTCTGTGAAACGAATCTACGTTGCTTTTGTTATTGTTATAGGGTTTAACGCCATTTTTCAGCACAAGATAGGCTATACATGGCCAGTATTAATGGTGGAGGAAGAACCCTGGAAAACCCCGGGAAGAACCACCGACCCACGAGAAGCTACTGGCAAGCTTTCTCACGTACCCACGTTAGCCGAGCCTGGACTCGAACTCACGCAGACAGAGGTGAGATGGCAGTGATCCGTAACGATCAGTGCTTTAGACCACTCGGCCACTCGGGGCCCCCTATCTACGTTGCAACAGCACTATGTAAACATTACGAAGTTCAATCCTTTCAATGGTCTAGAAGTTTACATCAATAAAATTGCACCCGATGTTCTAAGAAGATTTAAGTTAGAAGGCACAGAAGATATTCATATTGAATTGTCAGAAGATAAGCTGTTCTGGGAACACTAAATGGAATTTTATCATAGCTAGCTTTGGAAAATATTTATCTCTCGGAATTTGACCTAATACAATCATTTGTAAGTAATTTAACGAAGCAGAGACTAATAAAGTATCTCATTAAAATAAAAGTAATTTTGCTACTGATACATATAACGTAAACGAGTCTAATGGCTATATAAGACGGAATGACAACACAATGGATATAGATTGCCTTCGTTAGTTTAGCGAAGGCTGAAGCTTAAATATTTATTACAAGTTTTGTTTGCTAGTTAATATCCATAGGAATACACACGCATATTGATTGTGCTCATGTAAGACTATGTCTTGCAATTTCGGGGAACAAGCAATTGTCTTTTGGTTAACCAGTAGTTTGTATCCATCCTGGTCCGTTGTCTTTCTGTTAACTAGGCTTTATTCCGCAATTTATGTTGTTTTTTTTTTTTTAAAACTCAGACAGTTGTTTTATCTCATCCTTGTAGTTTTACCTCCGAACATTTACTTAATACTTTAAGTGTGTAGATCTGGCCTTTCTCTTTAGGTCGTTTGTTTTTCCAGTACTGTGTTAATTTCAACAAGTCACTATTGAGTGTGGACAATAGAGACTCTATTGAGTCATAACTATTCTGGTAGCAAAACGTAAAACAAAAGTTACTATTTTTACCCCAAACCACTTACCTAATTGTAACGTAATATTTGTCATACAGGATGGATTTATTTCCTTTTGCCAGATGTTAATGGCCAGACAGAAGAAAGGATAGCAAGAAATAGCCAGAACATTAGGGCTGATGTAATATGTAGTTTGGGATCAGTGGTATATCTACTACACGGTCTAATTTGCACAGTATAAAACAATGCTTGAGGTTGTTTTGAGAAACCCGTTGAATAAGGTTACAACTGAACCAAAAATATTATGGAAAGGTTTCAACAATACATATAGAATTAAAGAGCTAAATCGGACAGTGTTGTTGAAGCTAATGATATCATCTTTATAATAACTTGCGACGTGATATTCTTAAAGGGTGGTATCTTTGGCTAGAACAAAATTTAAAAAAAAAAAAATCCAACTCCACGTTGGAAATGGGATTCAACCCTATTACAAATTCAACGTAGCAAGAACAGTATTCCAATTAGTGAAATACCTACAGAAAATTGTGCCGGAAAATGATGACAAATTGGGTAAAATATATGATATTATTGTATATCTTCATTTTATGAGGTTCGAATTTTAATGTTCCTGCCATTTTATTACGTTATTGTTGTACTCTTACCTGTCTTTGTACGATTCTAACTTGTTCTTCTCAATCTTTTTTAGAAAGGTTTGCAGTTTTGTAGAACACACACACACACACACACACACACACACACACACACATACATACATACATACATACATACATATATATATAGTATATATATATATATATATATATATATATATATATATATATATATATATATATATATATATATATATATATATATATATATATATATATTGTTACGTGTAGGCTCGTACAAAAGTAACAATAGAAAAGAGTGAAGTCAACAAGCTTTGTAAATTTAACAAAATAATTTATTTCCCGAGAAAACAAGGTAAACATATGAAATAGGACTTCCGGTTTGTGAATCTAATCCAAAAATTAATCCTAGAATTCAAAAATATAAGTCCTATCACTAAAAAGTTCTAACTGAATCCAAGTTTGAATCTCGATGAAGTTCCAATATGGAAGGCAATGACGTCCTCTATAACCAGTATGTGTTGATGTGTCAACAGTTCCTTGTTGAACTCCGAATAATTTTTAGTAAATGTCTTTGTCCAAGAATTTCGGTGAAGAAAAGTATTTTCCAGGGTGAATAAATTATTTTAAATAAAAAACTCAAATCAAATGGCAACAGAAATACATTTCGGCCTGAAGGTATAGTTTACGACTGACTAAAATTCACTGAGATATGAGTATTAAATCCAACTAAAACGTAATTTCAAGCCCGCGTGATGGGTCACGTGATCACTCACTTCTAGTCAATTAGAATGTAGGCTAGAATAGTCCTAGCTAAGAATCAGATTCCCACACTGGAAATGAATTTAATAATAAAACTGTTTACAAGAGAGCTAACACGTGGGCTGAACATGACCTTGGTAATAACCAATCATTTTCACTTAGTGTTTACAAAATCGGAACCAAGGTCAAGAACTAGGTTAGCTAAAAATACAATGTAGCAATATTTTGCGTTCTAAACAGGCTAAAAGAACTGAACTAAATTTAAATGTCAATTCCAGCAAAAAATATTATCCTTACAATAAAATGTAATGAAATAAAATAAAATAAAAGAGAATTTAAAACTAACACACAAGTAATTTAATTACATATACGTAACACTTCCCCCATCAAGATAAAGACAGATTTATGTAATAAAGCTTTCTTTTTACCATATGCAAATTATACATGAGGTAAAACAAAATTACATAAGAAGAACTCTTATGAATTATATAAAGTGTACATGAAATAATCTTTCTATACACGGGAAAGTGCATTTGCAATTAAATTGTCTTTTCCCTTGACGTACCTGATGTCAAGATTATATTCTTGTAAAAACAAACTCCACCTTACTAATCTTTGATTTTTATTTTTATCTTGTCGATGAAAGTAAGTGGGTTGTGATCGCTAAACACAACAACCGGAGAAGGAGCTGAACTAATGCAAGCTTCAAAATGCTGTAATGCCAATATTAATGCCAAACATTCCTTCTCGATTGTTGAGTAATTTCTTTGGTGCTTATTTAATTTCTTAGAAAAATAGCACACTGGATGATCAACACCATTTCTATCTTCTTGAATCAATACTGCTCCAACACCAACATCACCTGCAGCAACAGGTAGTTTAAAAGATTGACTGAAATTTGGAGCTGTAAGAACCGGCGCACTTTTAAGTATGGCTTTTAACCTATCAAAAGCCTCCTGACATTTTTTAGTCCAAAGAAACTTGTTTTCTTGCTCAACAAGTTTGTCAGGGGTTCAGCACTATTAGAAAAATTGGAACAAAATTTCCGATAGTATCCAGCCATGCATAAAAATCGCATCAGTTGCTTTTTACTGACAGGCACAGGGAATTCAGAGATAGCCTTGACCTTAGCATATATAGGTTTAACTTTTCCATGTCCCACAATATGTCCTAGAAATGTTACACAGGCACGGCAGAACTCACTTTTAGATAAATTGATTGCCAAACTTGAATCAGTGAGTCTGTCAAAGAATTTCCGAATTGTTGCTAGATGTTCTTTCCAGGTGTCGTTGTAGATGATGACATCATCGATATAAGCATCACAATTATCCAGACCAGAGGTAATCATATTCATCAAATATTGAAAAGTACTTGGCGAACCCTTCATATTGATAAAGTCCATCTGGAGTCACGAATGCCGAAATTTCCTTTGCCCTTTCCGTTAGAGGAATTTGCTAAAATCCTTTCAGAAGGTCAAATTTGGTGACATACTTGGCATTTCCAATTTTATCAATACAGTCATCGATCCTTGGTAATGGAAATGAATCTGTTTTAGTCACACTGTTCACCTTCCTATAATCAGTGCACATACGGAAAGTTTTATCTGGTTTCGGAACAAGTATACATGGTGAACTCCAATCACTTTTACTGGGCTCTATGCAATCATTCTCCGGTAAATACTGAATTTCCTTCTTCAAGTATTCCTGTTTGAGAGGGTTCATCCTGTATAGGTTTTGTTTCACAGGTTTAGAATTCACAATTTCAACGTCATGAAAAATTTTATTTGTCCTCGCAGTAATATCTGGAAAAATAAGTGCTCATATTCAAATAATAACTGTTTAAGTTCATTCCTTTCCTGTTGTTGCAAATGTAAAAGTTTCTGGTCCAGATTTTTCATAATTTCCGAATTCCGAAGATTTGTCGCTCCAAGATCAGTAGAGTCCGACTGAATTCCTCAACTTACATCCTCAGTGAGTGGGACAGGTACAACTAAATTAATTGCATGATTTTCCTGGCTATCTCTCTCAATATACTAGTACTCATTTAATTGATTTAAATCAGAGTACCATTATTGTAAAATCTAATTTGAAGACAATTTTGAAGAATGATCAAGAGAGAATGAACTCTATTACCAGACTCAATACTTTTCTCAAGTAAAGTTCTGTAAAACCATAATTTCCCTTTTGACATGAATTGCTGAATGGCAAATTCAAGCATAACTAGCTGGAAAATTCCAGACATAAAATTTGACCCTTGATCCGATTGGACAGATTTAAAAGGCCAAATTGAGTAAAAAGTAAACTTTATCAAAGCTTTTACTATAGTTTTGGTTTTAATATTCCTCAAAGGAATTGCCTCTGGGAATCTTGTTGACGCACACATAATGGTCAACACATATTGGTTGCCTGACTTGGTCTTAGGTAAGGGACCAACACAATCTACCATAATTCTGCTAAATGGTTCGACAAATGCAGAAATAGGCTGCAGATGAGCCTTAGGTATCTTCTGATTGGGTTTTCCTACCATTTGACAAGTATGACAAGATCTACAAAATTTACAAACATCACTTTTGATTTGTGGCCAATAAAAGTGAGTCAAGATCTTGTGATAAGTCTTATTAATCCCTAAATGACCAGCCAGAGCAGTTTCATGGGCCAGACTAAGTATTTCCTGTCTGTAAGATTTTGGAACAACAATTTGATAGTTCACTGACCATTCATCACCAGCAGATACCTCGGGAGGTCTTTATTTTCTCATAAGAATTCCATTTTTAATGAAATAACAGACAGATGCTTCAGTGGCTTCAGTTTCACTAATGGCCCTCTGAAACAAACAGGAGATCTCAGGATCTTTTTCCTGTTCGACGACAAGTGAGTGTCGTTTGTCACCCTGATTAGATAAAAGAGAATGAGTAGTTTAAAGAGGATCACTGTGATCAATACCTTTTGACTGATCCAAACAAGGAGAGAAAGTGACCTCATCAAAAGCCTGATCAATACATGTGTTAGCCAAAGGAATATTTTCCTTATCAAAACCATTCGCAAGAGCTTTCTTTGCAATAGCTCTAGTAACTGCACAAGCTGGGTATAAATCAGGGAATTCTTTTTCAATAGGATCAACTTTCTGATCCAAAGAAGGCTTGTCAGTTACAAGTGGATTAACCACAACCTTGTCTCCAGCTAGGTCGTTGCCTAGTAACAAATGAATGTCCTCAACGGGTAAAGAATATACTTTCCCGACTGTCACAGGTCCTGAAACTAAGTCTGATGACAAATTTACAGAATGGAGAGGAACATTAACAAAGCCGCACTCTACTCCTTGAATGAGAACACTTTCATTAGAAGAAGACTTCTCAGAAAAAGGCAAAGTACCTGATAATTAAAGACTCTGAGAAGCTCCTGTATCCCTTAAAATTTTAATAGGGATAGGATTGGCCAAATCTCCCAAGAGTGATATAGAACCCTTCGACATGAATGGTTCATAATTCTCCACCATAACATCAGACTGGGGTTTTTGAGACCCAACAAATGTACTGCTTTCAATACATGACCGTGACCTTGACCTCATAGAAATAAGAGCATTTGGGATAGGTCTATCTTGATTCTGATGCATATATTTCAATCTGAAGCAATCAGAAATAACGTGTATTTTCTTCTTGCAATAGGTACACGTAGGAAGAGACAAGGATTTTGAATCAAGCTTATCAGAAGCTTGATTTGTAAAAGTTGTGCCAGATTGAGTTTTAGAAGGAGACGTATTAGGCTGAAATACATTTTTACCAGTAGACTGCTGAGTGAAAGACTTGCCTACAACAGAAACTTTATGAGTTAAGAAATACTTATCAGCAGCATAAGCAGCATTTTCCAAAGTTTCGATCTGATGCTCTTCAAGATAAGTCTTAATGTCGCTATGGACATAGTTCTTGAACTCTTCAAGTAATACAAGTTGTTTGAGACTTTCATAATCATGTTCAACTTTCTTGGCTAAGCACCATCTATCAAATAACTGCTCTTTTTCTCTTGCGAGTTCAACATGAGTTTGTTCAGCATCTTTACTACAGTTCCTAAATTTTTGCCGATAAGCCTCAGGGACGAACTAATGACTCTTTAAAATGCATTCCTTAACTACATCATAGTCAGGACTTTGGTGAACTGACATTGAATGGTAAATATCACTAGCTTTACCAATTAGTACACATTGTAGCAATTGAGTCCAATGCTCCCTTGGCCATTTCAAATTTTCAGCGACTTTTTCAAAACGAGGAAAGTATGTGTCTACTTCTTTTTCTGTAAAAGGGGGCACTAACCTGGTATTTCTTGTAATATCAAAACTTGAATTTGTACGTGAAGTGGGATCGTGCTTTTCACTTGCCAGCTCCATTTCTTTCATTTTAATTTGAAATTCCTTTTCATCCTTCTCTTTTTGCATCTGTAAGTGCATTTGTTCTTTTGTAATTGCATTTATTCTTTCTGTAACTCCAATTGCATTTGTTTTTCTTTCTCTCTCTCCTGTCTCTCTCTCTCCTCTTTTTCATATAGCATTTGTTTATCTCTCTCTCTCTCTCTCTCTCTCTCTCTCTCTCTCTCTCTCTCTCTCTCTCTCTCTCTCTCTCTCTCTCTCTCTCTCTCTCTCTCTCTCTCAAATTGCAATTGCAATTGTTTCTCTTCTTTCAGAAGTTCAATCTTCCTTAACTCTAATTCCATCTTGTATTTCATTTTTAATTCCTTTACCTTTATGTCAGAGTCTGATACAGACTTACTGACCGAAGCCAAAACACTTTTATCGAAAACATTCTTCTCTACCAAATACCGGATCAAAATGTTTTTTATTTCTTGCATCGTTAAAGAAGCTTTCGCCTCAGAAAGATTATATTTTCTGGCTGGTTCAAGCAATTCATCTTTTTTTCAAACTATCCAACTGCTCCTGAGTAGGACTAGAAAGAAAAGTGTCCACTTTTGATGACATTGTGAAAAATGCCTGTTGATTCCACTAAACATTTCAAACAAAATATGAAATAGTACTTGGGATTTAAAATATTCTGAAAACTAAAGGAATTTAAATTTAAAAAAACAATTTTCTGAAATGTTTTAGCCGAAATTCATATATCCCAAGGACGAGAACCCCAATTTTCTTTTGTTACGTGTAGGCTTGTACAAAAGTAACAAAAGAAAAGAGTGAAGTCAACAAGCTTTGTAAATTTAACAAAATAATTTATTTCCCGAGAAAACAAGGTAAACATATGAAATAGGACTTCCGGTTTGTGAATCTAATCCAAAAATTATTCCTAGAATTAAAAAAATATAAGTCCTATCACTAAAAAGTTCTAATTGAATCCAAGTTCAAATCTCGATGAAGTTCCAATATGGAAGGCGATGACGTCCTCTATAACCAGTTTGCGTTGATGTGTCAACAATTCCTTGTTGAGTCACCAAGAATATAATTCCGGCTTTTGAATTCCGAATAATTTTTAGTAAATGTCTTTGTCCAAGAATTTCGGTGAAGAAAAGTATTTTCCAGGGTGAATAAATTATTTTAAATTAAAAAAAATCAAATAAAATGGCAACAACAGGAATACCTTTCGGCCTGAAGGTATAGTTTACGACTGACTAAAATTCACTGAGATATGAGTATTAAATCCAACTAAAACGTAATTTCAAGCCCGCGTGATGGGTCACGTGATCACTCACTTCAAGTCAATTAGAATATAGGCTAGAATAGTCCTAGCTAAGAATCAGATTCCCACACTGGAAATGAATTTAAAAATAAAACTGTTTACCACAGAGCTAACACGTGGGCTGAACATG
>JAECUM010048196.1:0-11448 GCA_016617855.1 Megalonaias nervosa
ATGATGATGATGATATAATAATAATAATAATAATAATAATAATAATAATAATAATAATAATAATAATAATAATAAAAATAATAATAATATCATAGGACGCTGCTGTTATAAAATGTTATATTTAAACGGAATAAATCCAGTTAATCTCATAGAAAATGGAGACTTTTAAGTTGTTAGATAAATCTCCACTTAGTACACAAGACTTCGACTCGCTGAACGTTATCACTACAAAATTTACAAAATTACCACAAAATTATGATTTAATTGAGTCATATTTGTGGACACAAATCGTAATTAATTTTTTAAACGTCATTTCAGTCTATTTTCGTGTTCAAAGACTCACTGATAGTTTTCATCGTGCACATGCCTCTTTCAAAAAAAAAATTAGCCTTATATTTTTTCTATGCAAAAAAGTTTTCTATATTTATATTGATTTGCTTGCCTGTTTGCAACTCTATTTGTCTACCTGTCTATCAAGAACATATTATTTCCAGACGAGTTAGTTAAGACAATGCCGTCTTTGCCTGTTTTGTCTAAGTCAAATATGGAAAAGAAAATAACTGAGACTTAGGTAATCAGATGAAAACAGTGATCAAACCTGTGCATTAATAATAATGTTCATTTTTTGTACCTAAGCTGTCTACTACATGATATTCAAGGTTCAATATAATCCTTAAAATAAATACACAAAAACAGTGGATCGATTTGCATTTACCTGTACAAAGCAAACAACTATACTTGAATAATCAAATAACATGTCACACGAATTTCTCTTGAAAAATACAACTTGCAATACCTACCAGCTATACAGGTCAATTAAGTTTTATTACATGCCATGAAATAAACGCCTACAGTTTTACAAAATCCAGCAAGGCTGAGTTCATTGTATCAATATCAAGAGTAACTGTCTCTACCTTCTATTGTCTTTATGAATTTTAGATTAAAGATAAAGTAAATTCCTTCATCTGTTTCGTCAACACGATATTATTTTTGTGTGAATATCATGCACAATGAGTGGTCATATTTACGTGCATACAAAACTAGTGATCGACACAATTGGGAGAAAAGCTTTTATGTCGTTAAAAATAGACAGAAAATGGAGATGAGATTTACAATGTTCACGAAATAACAAAATCCCGTTTATCTACAGTCTCTCCACTATATAATAGGTACTCCTATGATTACTCATGAATAGAACTTAGAGAATGTTTTATATTTACACACCTAGGAAAATCGTCAAATGGTATTTCGGAAAACACTCTTCTGTGTATCAACTTGTTGAAATTTAAATAAGATCAGAAGAAATATCATTTGTAAACCAAAGAAGTAAATTTATTTTCGCATTGAAACCATGACAACAGGTTCTCCAAACCAGTCAGTCCTCTGGATTTTTATGACTGGGTTTTGCTATATTCATGATATTACGACATGATTATTGGTTTTTGCTATATTCATGATATTACGACATGATTATTATTTTGTTTTTGATTAATTTTTCCTGCGTTTTGTTCGGGCTGTGTTAGGATTAACTGTCCTGTACATTATTAAGATATCATTTTAAATAGCATGTAAGTAAATAAAAATTAAATTAAATAAATCTGAAATTTGAAACCTGTATATTTCCCGTTACGTTACTATTAAAATTATATGTCATAGTAATGATATATTTTCCACATATAAAGCTCTGTCTTATTTCTTTTCGTTCTCTGAAAATGGAGTCCATCTTGCATGCATGTCTGTCTGTCTGTTGGTCGGTCTGCCAGCATGCATGCATGCATCATGTATGTATGTATGTATGTATGTATGTATGTATGTATGTATGTATGTACGTACGGATGTTCGCTATATCCACTGCAGACAACACTATCTGGATTGCTTGCTTCTGTTTCATTTGATCAAAAAATCTAGTGTGTAAACTTCGTTTCCGTTCGATAAAAATAGTAAATATTATTGATAACTTCGAATATACAGTATATTCATTGGTACTAACTATAGATCTCCTTGTCAAATGCAGACTTGTGTGCCGACAGGTCCATTTAAACCTAATATAGGTAAATCGGGATGAATGACCTTCATAAATATTCAAATAGTATTAGCATACCTTTCAAAATAGTTACCTGAGCCTTCATACCTTCGTCTATCTATCTATCTATCTATCTATCTATCTATCTATCTATCTATCTATCTATCTATCTATCTATCTATCTATCTATCTATCTATCTATCTATCTATCTATCTGTCTGCCTGTCTGTCTATCTATCGCTAGCTAGCTATACATAGACATATCTTTTATTTGCACACATTTGGCTTACTTTTCCCCTATTAGTGTTTAATAAAGTGTGTGTTCCTCTTAGTATTAATATATTCATTTGTTTAAAAGAATGAAGGAAAACAAAGAACAGAAAAAAAGTTATTTAAAACGAACGTTTTTTTCTCTTCCAAAACGGAGTCTGGTAATTTGTTTTTAATTCGATTTTATTTTGTTGCTTAATTTATGTGTATCTATCTGATCATGCCAATTGCCGTTTGTACTAAAGATTCGACTACCAAACCACAACCATTCTTAAACAGTTCATATTTATATAAGACACCTATGTGTATTAGGAAACTGGCGCATCACTGAAACAAACGAGTTGGTGCGATCAAATTCCTCAATGGCCAGGAAGAATGAAAAATATGTCTGCAAAATATATGAAACTATTTTAAATTCCCCACCGTGATATATTGGATTCCATTCCGTGATATTTACTCTCATTGGTACCTTAGTATTCATAGGCCGATCGAGTAAAAAGGAGAAAAATAATAAAAATAACAAGATAGAATGTAGAGAGAAACTATCAAAGACTCATTAATGATATTCTAAATAAAGTAATATTCTATTCCTATTTGAAAAAAAAAAATAAAGTTTTCTTATGCACTCGCGCACTGGCTGCTGTTATTATTATTATTATTATTATTATTATTATTATTATTATTATTATTATTATTATAGTGGTCTTCAAATGTTAATGATACTCCTTATAAAGATTTCTTTTTCCACATCAGGGTATAGTGTTGTAAGAAATTAAATATTAGGGTATAGTGTTATAAGAAATTAAATATTAGGGTATAGTGTTATAAGAAATTAAATATTAGGTTATGGTGTTATAAGAAATTAAATATTAAGGTATAGTGTTATAAGAAATTAAATATTAGGGTAGAATGTTATAAGAAATTAAATATTAGGGTAGAGTGTTATAAGAAATTAAATATTAGGGTATAGTGTTATAAGAAATTAAATATTAGGGTATAGTGTTATAAGAAATTAAATATTAGGGTATAATGTTATAAGAAATTAAATATTAGGGTATAGTGTTATAAGAAATTAAATATTAAGGTATAGTGTTATAAGAAATTACACTAATCTTAAAGACAACACTTGAGTTGGGTATTCTGTCTTTGCATAAAGTAGTCCACAGCATGATTTATATTTAATATTAAACTACACATGTGACAGAGCGACTAATTAGTAACTAATATTATTTTATTTAAGAAGAAGTTTCATGCAAACAGAGGCTCAATACAAAATCGGACGTTATTTAGTCACAACGGAAAGAAAATGTATAATAATCACCTGGTCGTGAAAACGCCTTCCATAACCAGTATTCCGTCCTCGGGGTTGAAACATTAATCATATTTCAAAGTCATGTATATTTGCTTAACACCTGCTAAAACCACATGTCTTCCAATGAAACGGTAGACAGAAGTTTATAAGTAATGACAAGTTTCTACTACAATGATCGTGATTAAGCCAAAGGCAAACAATGCGCAGGTCTTTGCCTTGAAAGGAAAAGAGTTTTAATGGTTGTGATGAAACTGATGGCGTGTTGTACACAACGTTTCATTGGTTGACACACCTTGTAAGGCGTTGCTTAAATTCAAGTAACAAAGTTTGAATTCAAACACACCCATGAAACAAAAACTGGGTTGTCATTAAGTGTACCATTTAGTCCACTAGTAATGTTAATCAATTCAGTCAGTTATGTATTTCTTTGAAGAGGACAAGGTCTTTCTATGGGTCTCTCTCATCTCCACAGTATGTGCAATATCGACTATTTTATACAATTTATAGTCAGTGTGATTAAGTTTATTTTGTATATTGGAACAAAACTGTGATTTAATATTCCTTATCAGTATATTATTTTCAGTGAATAGAGACACAAGGATAAACTATTCCATCTATCCTATTAGCATAAGGGGGGGGGGGTCACAGCCTTAATGAGGAAGCAATAGAGAAAATAGATTAAACATGACAGAGAGAAAAAGAGGCAAAATATCCACATCTGGGAGTTATATGTAAAGTATGCATACCATCTGAAGCTTTGAAGCTCTGAATTACTTGAAACATCATATATATGAGGGTGTTCTTTATATAGTGAAAACTGACTTTTTTCCTTTACTGATTGACATGTATAGGCTTGCCACATTTGCTAATTTCCTATCCATTTCTGCAAGACGAGAGGCATAAAAAAAAAACAAACGGAGAGAAAAAGAGAAATAAATGCATCTTACAAAATAGCTAGGGGAATATTTAAGGAAGAGTACAGCAGCTTGATGTTAGATGAAACTAGGGAAACATTTAAGGAAGAGTTTTCAGAATAACTTTTCCTTCCAATACATATTTATAGCAATGGTACCATTCCAGGTTGTAACCAATCAAATGCATGTATGAGTTCACTTGCAGAGTTGATTAAACTTATATTTTTTTTATACTGCTCATCTAAATAGTATTCAATTAAATCCTACAAGAGAGCCGTCATGCAAAACTACTGAAACATTTATACCGTGGTTTTTTTAACGCTTTGCATCATATAATTAGGAACGATGGAAAAGGTCCAACTAAAATTAACATTTTCACCTATCAGAAATCGAACACTAAGCGTATTATTAATGTTGTTGGTTCCTCCATAGATATGTCATTTCTCGTGTAACTTGCTTACTGTAAGAAGTTTTAAATTACTCTGATTTCAAAATGGCGCCGATGATGAGTGGTTGTTGAGTCCTTAACTATAACGGCTTATGGACTATCTCAGCTCGGACCTCCCCCCCCAACCCCCAACCCCCCAAAACAACCCAAAAAACAGTTACGTGGACTGTGGCGAGTGGTACCAGTTACTTCAAAGTAGTAGTAAGCTTGGTACTATCGTACTGGGCAGTTTTAAACAGTAATAACAATAAAACGGTTGCACAGTTGAAAGACAATACACTAGTGTACCTTTCTCAACACGTGAAATCATTCGGTTAACTTGGTACTTATCGTCTGTCCCTTGTTTATGTTCCCAACTTATGCAATTACTAAACGTTTACTGGCAGGGAAATTAAAAGAACAACAAATGTCACACTTTTTATGCTGTCGAAACAATCGTATATATGTAGTTATACAAGATAAACTAAGAAAGAGTTAATAGTCTTTCATATGCGCAAACTTTAGTGGCGTATCAGTAGAGATAAATGGAATCAGTATTGAACAACATACTTTGTCTCTGAAATTACATACAGTATAATTTCCCAATACAAAACAAAATGATATTCGTCATTCGGCAAATAAACAAAGTGTAAGCAGAATTACAACATGCGCTATAAAATATTCTTTTTAATAAGAATATAACGAATATAATGAAGAGTGTAAAAATAATGATTTAAATAAATTCAAAGCAGCACTCTCAAATATTCTGATAGAAATGCTTTTTACTAAAGTTCAAACTCTGCTTTTGAGTGTAGTGTACTATTGACGGTGTAAAACCTTGCAGAATCGACTACATGGACATGTATATGTTTCTCGAATATTACATTACCTTTAGAAATAGCCATAACACATCCTGTGATAATCCAAATATAGTTGTCCAATGGAGAATGAGAAATAAAGAGGTGTCAATTGCACGTATAATCTAGAAGAGCAAAACCTGAAGTGCCCCCATTGATGCCTCTGCTGATGTTTATAACGATTTCTGTGTATTTTAAGCACACAGCACAAAAGTGTCCATCAACTCATGTCATAATTTCTGGTAAGGGCTATTCATAAAATCATGCTCTACACAATGGTAAATGATCAAGAATGTGGCTGACGCGCAGTTTCTCCTGTCATAGGGTTAAGAGTTAAGCATTTATTTTAGTGCACGTAGTAAACATGTCCCTTGTCTCTGTTACTCTCGCACTTTCCTGTAGTATGAAAAGAATACAGCAAAGACTTTCTAGATACTAAACTAAGGATGATGGATAATTTCAGCTGCTTCGCGAAAATGAAAAATTGAGGGCTTGGAACAGATTCAAGAAAAAAAGTTTGAGACTAGCGCATAATTTGTGGAATATGCTTGAGCTGTGATGATGACGTGGAGATGAAAATATGCAAACAGTCTCGTTTGGGACGTTTCAAAAACACTTCTTGACAGATTTAAGACTAGCAAATGTAGATAATGGGAATAAAAGATTCTTTGCTTCCGACTTATGCTTCCTGGGGTATATTTGAAACTTAATTGTGGTAATAGGCTTGCGTAATAATTCTCTCAATAAGTACATTTGGGACAACATTCAAGAATTTAGCTTTTTACATAACCGTATCAAATGATGTATGGAGGAAAATAGCTAGTGAATACAAGCAATATATAGAATCTAGTCGCATTCGGTAACTACATTTTAGAACCTGCTTCTAATATGAGTGGTTGCCAATTCAAACATTTTAAAAAATATTTCTAAGAAGTTGAAACATTAACCTGAAGCGCTTGCATGTAAATATTAAAGCCAGATTGTAAAACTTAATTCGATCGTTATTTGACCCTCGCGACAATGTATTTATTGAAGGACTATGACAGTAGGTGAAACAAAAATCATAAATGTTGCTCCTTATGAGTAAAATAATGTTATTAAAGTGGTTCCAGTGCTTCTGTACTCTAAACATTTACAAAGATACACAGACGATGACATGGATATATGTTGGGATATATAGATAGAGAAATATATGACTAGGTATATATACACCTGTGTATGTACATAGATTGGTATATATGGCTGGATAAATGCACAGGTGGAAAAGGTAATGGATTAATGTACGATTTGGGAGTTTGTGCGAGTTACTGGATATAGAAACTTTCTGCTACCAGAAAAGAAATACTCATGTAGTTGTATGAGTAAATTCTAGAGCGTTTTTTTCTTACGCAATCTTTACAGTCTACACAGTATCGTAGGTTCCACAAGCATGTTTTAAGGTCTTATGCATTATCTACCTTTCATCTCGGCTTCTTGATAACGCTGTTGAATAATTGTGATGCTTTAACCCCACGACTCTCTTACCGTCAATTATATGCTAGTGTTTATTTAAACTGTAAGAGAATATGCTTGTAGACGGCGAAGATGCAGAATGCAGAAAATCCTTAAGAACTGCACGGACTTACGGCGCCACTTCAGACTCTAACGGCGGTCATAAACTACAAACTTGTTGAGTGATTCTACCTAAGTACTTTCAGATATTTGGATGGTAAAACGTTTGTCTCTAGCTCTTCCAGCGTTGTAACTATGTGTATGATTACTGTAAATTGTGCGTGGTTTTTAAGAGAATATATCAATTACAACTTAAATTACCAATTATTATTTTACTACTACTACTACTACTACTACTACTACTACTACTACTAATAATAATAATAATAATAATAATACCAAAATAGAGATAATCATTTATATTAATTAGTATCTCTATAAGTCATTTTTGGTTAACAGTTAAAATTTCACTCAAAATGAGAGAACAATTGTAACGTTATAACAGTTTCTATTTGTACATGTCACAAGGAAATTGACCAATGTGTCAGACTGTTAGTGAACCACTCTACTTTGTAATCTGAAAAGCTTTGTACCCCAAGAGCTATTATGTAATCAATCAAACAATGTCAGGTGGTGATATGTAGGCAAAAGTTGGAGATTCGACAATTAGGATTTTTAAAAATTTAATTTAAGAAGACACGATATAGGAATTTGACTTTATTGTAAAATGATAACGTGATTTAAAATTGCTTACTCATTCTATAAGCTGTAATTCATCAGTAATACATAATTTCCCTTTTTCTAACTCATTTCATTAGTAGGCTTTGTTGCCCATTTCCAAGTCAAATTTTGAGGCCGTATAACATGTGAGGAGAATTTGCCAATCTTTTTATTGTCACGTTTCTCCAAGGACTTAACATCCACTTAGGACGCAAAATATTACACACGTAGCTAACCTAACCAGCGAACTTTCGTTTCAGTCATGGTTCTAATAAGGCATAACGTGTTTTTCTAATCGACACTTTTAGTCAGCTATCCAGGCCATCTATTGAGTTTTCAAGCATTTCAAAGTCTCGCAGAAGTTATTTAACTCCCGAGACTGAAGCCATATTTCGAAACTTACGTCACATCACTCAGTCAGTTTATGGCATTGTTAACATTGATAATGAGATGATGCTGTGCAAATTCTTCAGAATATATTGCTCTTTTGTTGAAAATATTAACAAGTGTTCCTAAAACGAATTTATTCTTCCTCCGAACCCTGTGCATAATTAATAATGGTTTCACTGGTTGCGACATCTCGTCCCATGTAAGTGCCTTAGCCCACATTTGTATAACTTTGACATATATCCGGCGTCTACTTCAAACAATATTATATTGATGACCTTATTTGGTGTTTGTTGTATCATAACAGACCTGCTGTGATGTCATGCAGCAACACGCGTATTAATACTTGTGCAACAATACGTTTGACAACGTTCAAATATGTCAAACATTTACTGGATCATCAGATGCAATGCAACTGCGTTGAAAGTCACGTGCTAATAATAAAAATGGATGTCACTTAAAATTGTCGTCGATATCTCCCACGTTACGCTAGTGTGACGTCATGAAGTAATTTTAAAAGTATGACATAGGTTTTGTAAAGCTATAAATCACGAAGTGCGATAAAGTAATATTCTAAATTATCGTTCCTGACCGGCAACAGTGAGGAAATGGAAGTAGTTTCATGTGAGAAAATAGGAAGTTTTAACCAAGTTCATTAATTCACCATTTTCTTGTCCTTTGATGTTTAATTATGTACCATTTTATTTATCATGTAAATCACCGGTGCGTTTACTATATCATACTATGTATTTCATATAAAAAAATCTATTAATGCAAATGACCCTTGTCATCCTACTGGTTGTAGCAGACGTTATATTAACTAATGGCAATGACTGAATGATGGCCATAGGGGGAATAGAGTTCTCTAGTGTACCGTTAGTTCAGTGTATTATGGCTACTGTGATTATAAAGCTCATGAGTTGGTTCGCATTTATGGTCAGATATTGATCAAAATTATAACCTACAAACATATTCATATCAGTTATTGATGTTGAGGATCGTCGTGTTGTGGGCGACGTTTGTCATAAAATAGATCATATTTTTAAAATCTCTCTTGGGAAACGTTTTAATGACCAAAGACGGTTATACCAGATCGATTGTGGCTTTGGATGAATTCGTTAGGACTAGACGAAAATGCATGTAAGTTTACATATATTCATATGATCGTGCCATGTCTAATGTTTAGCCAAGACAAATAGCACTTTGCCTGTTAGGAACATGTGTCCTTTACATGAATAAGCCCCCTACATGTTATTTGAACAATCCGACCAGGGCAGGCCTAAGGCCGATTTCTCCGATTTGGAGCCGCGCTCACATTAACCCCGCGTGTTAGTAATTTTTAAAAATATATAGAGAGAAAGAAAATGATTTTAAAGCGATGGAAGAAAATTATTTTAAGTTCAATATCATAAAAACTTGTTTAAATGTTTATTTCCAAATGCTGTACTCACAGGGGGCCCCGCGCTTAAATCCAGGGGCCCCCGCCAAAATGATCCAAATCGGACCGCGTGTTTGCCAAGGCCGTCACTGAATCCGAACGTCCTCTGCATTTTTCGCTGCATTCAGAATCACCGTCTGGGCATTCGGAACACCTCAAGTTTAGTGCGAAACACAAAAGCACTTAATATGTAATTTGTCCGAACTATTGGTTATATCGTGTACGTCGCGGCCGTTTTCGTTCCGTTTGATTCATTCTTTCTGTTCATTATTACTGCAATGTTACCTGTGACTTCAAGTTTCGATGCGGTCTTTGTTTGGAGTTCTTGTACTTTATCCAACAACAGCATTTTTACGTGGTCAAATAGATCAAGCGAGCTACCTATTCATGTTTCTTATGTGATGCAATCCCATTTGATTATGTATTCTGTAGCCTACTTTTCCAATTCAAGCAATGTAAATATCCGGTCAAAACTACATTGCAGTAAAACTGGGAATTTGTGCATCCAATCATCATTCTTTCATAAGAATATCCAACGAATGGCATGTTTAGTAGTAAAACTGACACACTTTAGTGTTAACATGGATTGTCTCCCCTAACCGGAATCGAACTATGTGACATCACAGCTTGTGCATTCTGTTTTCAAAATTGATTTTGTCGACGCAAAATGTTTTATTCATTTGGAATCACACTTGCTATTTGATTTACAATTTGTAACAAAAATCAACTTTTAAAGATCAGTGGTTGTAGAACTGCGTCTGGGATTATATTTTTACACGCAACAAATGAAAGATGCAACGCCTGAGGCAGAGCATACGAAATTATCCCTTCTTAAATAGAATATCCAAATGGGTAATGATTTAATATGATATTTATGAAACTTGTTGAATAAGGCCCATCTTTTGCTCGCCAAGATGGACATTATTCAACTCGTTTCATAAATTCAATATTAAATCATTACCCATTTGAGATTCTCTTGTAACTACTACTACTACTACTACTACTACTACTACTATTGGTACTACCACTGCTGCTACTACCACTACTACTGCTACTATTACTGCTGCTTCTACTAATACTACTGTTACTAGTATTACAGCTACTACCTGAACGTCTAATTCCAATACTTGCATTACTGCTTCAATCACCAATAATGCATGTGCTATCATTATTTAAGTGCTATTACTATTGCATATACTATCATTAATGCATGTGCTATTACTATTGCATGTGCTATCATTACTTCATGTGCTATTAGTACTGCATTTAATATCATTACTACATGTTCTATCATTACTGCATGTACTATTACTACTGTATGTGCTATAAATTACTGCATGTGCTATTACTAGTGCATGTGCTATTAATACTGCGTGTGCTATCACTCCTGTGTGTGCTAAAAAACTACATCTATTGATATTGATGCTCCTAATAGTAGTACTATTACTACTACTACTACTACTACTTTTACGATGTCAATATTACTACTGTAATTACTTTTACTACAATTATTGCTACTACGTTTGCTACCCATTTTATTTTCAAATTTTGTTACAATGAGAGATATATCACAGGTGTACGATCACAATTGCTCTCATATATAACGTAT
>JAECUM010048197.1:0-16386 GCA_016617855.1 Megalonaias nervosa
CCCCCCCCGCTATCCCTTAGTTTTACTCCTTATTGTTGTTCTTGTCTTGTAGTTTTACGCCATTTTTCTTATGATGATATTGTTAAACATGACATAACGAACCCCTGTGGGGGTAACATATCCATATTCAGACAGCCGAGATAATTCTTCCTCAATTTCCTTTCGCGAGTCGAGTTAAAAAATGGCCTCCAAAAAATGTTCATTCAAAGCAAAACATTCCAGAAGGCGGGATTAAAAACGTTTTCCCACGATCCCAGCCAATCATAAAGAGGATCGTGCACAATAATTTCATGGGCTTATTTAGACCAATCAGAATCACATAAAGTGATATATTCACACGTATAATATAAAAAATATGAAACTGCACACACTGTAGGCGAAGTGTACCGACTATGTGATAAACACAATTAGACACATAGTGTGGTGCACAAATGATGAAATAGATTCGAATGCCTCAGTCGTTATGCCTTACATTGGCATAACATTATGATATTAGCTGCGACATAATGGGGCGCTATAAAACAGTCTACAGCCCTAGAAATAATGGAATCGGTGTATTAACGTAAATGACACAATAGTTATACGATAAAACAGTTATAAAACTCTTCCGTTTGTTTCATATATTGTTGCCGTTGAGCTTTTGCCTAATATTTGTTGTTTGCAATTGTTGAAAGTGTAATAATATCATATCAGAAATTTTTTTTTGACGTTATTGTGATATCAGAATATATTTAAATTATGTACTGATATTAGAAACATACAGAAAATGTATTACAACGATCGAGAAATGAAACAGCTATTATAAGTGCGACATTGGCATGATCTGGAATTCGACCTAACAATTCAAATATCAATGAACCGAAGCTCTTTTTTAAAGGATACATAAGAAGTGAGTCAACTGTAACATAATGTTTTTTAATTCATAACACTTAATAAGATCGGCTATCGTCTATATACAGTATTTTCGATTGAATATCTCATGTAAAAAGAAGAATCTAACTAAGAATGTCATTTAACAAAAGGCATCCGTAAAATCGTGCAAGGAACTACGTAAACTTCTTGTAATAAGTGGGCCGAAAAAAGGCGATACTAACTGTTATAACTGCTTGACGTAAAATAATGCATATATGTCTGTACGTAATGATTCATGTACCATAATGCATCTATGTCGGTAGTTAATAATCGAATATGAACAAAACCTGCAAAAAATGCAGATTAAATCGGTATTATTAAGAAACTCATAGAAGACCATTATTGCCTTCAAAGTCGAGATCTACGTCTTTGTTCTTATTACCCATGATTGTTTGCATGGGCCAATCAATATTTAAAGGACGTCTTATTGAGAAGATTACAGGGAAATATAAGGCTCAGCAAATCCTTAAATCATCCAAGTATGCTAAACGATATTAATCAGAAAGGCTTATAGGACAAGGAAAAGAAGTGATCCAATATTCATATTTCCGTTGAATAATGTATTGAAGTGTATAGTGAAGTGGTGACTACGTATCGAATTTGTTTCTAACCTACATAAAATACGAAGTAATAGCATTTTGAAACGGATGGAATTACAAAATAGGACACTACTTAGAGCCGCGAAGCTAACCGATAACTTCACTGACAATATCCATGCAATGAGGCTATAGCTCTTTTCACTATCGTAACATATCATCATTATCATCATCATCATCATCATCATCATCATCATCATCAATCCCTTAAACCAAGAGGTCATTGGGGCACCACAGTTGACTTTACAACCAATTCTCTCCATCTTTCCCTGTTCTCTACTGCCCTTTGGGAATCTCCAAATCCTATGACTGTCCACTCCTTAATGTTGTCTTCCCACCTCTTTCTATCTCTTCTTCTGCACCTTCGCACTGTTCCTTGCATGATTTTTTCTTGCAAGTCCACATAATCTTGAGATATAACCGTACCACTTCCGTTTGCGCTTTTTTACAGTGGTCAAGAGGTCTTCATAGGATCCTATGGCTCATTGGATTCTGTTGTGGACTTCTTCTTCGGTTACATGGTCAATGGATGAGATGCCCAAGATCTTGAGGTAGCATTTTATTTCGAAGGTTTGAATCCTTCTTTGTAGATCTGATGTGAGCGCCCATGTTTGACAAGCATACAGAAAGATGGATATGACAATCGAGCGCATCAGCCGTATTTTGCAACCAAAAGCAATGTTGGTATTTTTCCATATTGGTCTCAGTCTTGTTATTGTTGCTGTTGTCTGGGCAATCCTGCAAAGTAGTTCTGGTTTGGAGCCCTCATCTGTAATAATTGATACCAAGTACTTGAAGCTTGTGACTCTTTCCAGCTTCTATCCACTGACCTTTATTTCTGTACTGATGCTATTAGTGTTGTTTGTCATCAGTTTGTTTTGTTTTCGGCGCTAATCTCCATACCGTATGCTGTGGAGGTTTGTGTCGAGGCTCTCAGCCAAGTCAGCCAATTCGTGAATAACTCGCATTTGTTTTGCTTTGTACGTGTCACGCTTAATATCACATTTGCAATTCAAGTATATACTCTAGCACGCACTGTTTGTGAGAGTGATGTAGAATGTGTTAAAGTCGAAACAAGAAATTATTTAAGGATTCGTCGGAACTAACACTTTTTATATAAAGTTGCCTTTTACATTCATTCTTTCAGTTTCCGAAGGCGCAGAAGTTTGTGTGGAAATAATTTATAGAACACAAAAGGAGCTCAAATTAATAAAGAATAATAAAAAAGCAACGTTAACAACAAATCTTTGTTACATTTATTGCATATGGAATTGAAGCTTAGTCCAACGAATAACACAACACCTACATAATAACCAAGTCAGCAAACGTTCTAGCAAATAAAGACATAAATAAATGCATCTAATTGACAGCCTTTCAATTTAAATAAGAAAATTGGTATTTATTTATGCGAAGAACGTGCAAAGCTCTTGTACATCTCTAGAGTATATGCTGGGATAAAATTGTCTAAATGTTAACGTGGAACTGAAACAGATTACTTTGTTTAACTCGGGGGAGATTGGACTTTGCAAAATTGCCAAATATTCAACATTCAGCAGCATTTAACTACGCACTTTTCTCATTTTATGACAGTTTTAGGTGATGAAATTGCTCTCCCTAACCTCTTTTACTTTTTGACACCGGTATTAAGTTCAGCTGTAGTTATTAATGACGCACTTTGTTACACTCGGAAGATAATTAAGGGACATTTCTTATTTAATTATGACGTGGATTTTTGTGGCACACTTGCATCGGAAAGACGATATTACAATTTACGTCAAAATTAGTTTAAGAGTTCCAAATCGATTCAAATATTACCTCTTCCATTTTTACATTTATTGTTCTTTTAACAAACCTATTTTGTTACTTATCCATGTCCGTGCATAAGCATGTGTTTACATACTAACCTAAAATTGGACTTAGACAAATATTCCAAAGAGAAAGCAATAGCTACAATTTCAATTCATCGTAGCAAATCCTTAAAGTTGTCCCTTATCAAAAACTAACTGAAAAAGCTATTGCAGAAATTACTTGCTCCCAGAGGACCTTAGTTTTGAGAGGTTTGACTGTAGTATGCGCATTTTACATGTGCGATGTATAATTTTGACTCGTATTAATTTCTTAGGATGAACTCAATGCAACAACTCCCTACCGTAAACGTTAATTGTAAGCTTGTCTTGTGAAGGTTAGAGACCTTGTTAACAACTAATTTTCAACAATGTGACAACATAATAAAAAACGTTCCCTACACAAACATGTTCTCTGTTTTTAACCGCAAACGTTCTTCTGATAATCAAAGTTCAAACCAACCAGCACGTCCCCATCTGAAGAATCAAGAAACTAAAATAGTGTAGTATTGCAAGCTGAACATCAAATTAATTCAGATCTAGTAGCATCCTCTGCTAGGAAAACGTCTAATTCACTACCAGTTTGCCAGTGAAATCAGTGTGTAATGTTGCCGCAAAACATATTGCTACTCACCATAGACGAGGAGATATGCAGATATTAACATCCAAGGTATACTCTTTTGCCTTCATTGCCACTCTAACCCCATCAGAGATAAATAACACAGTCGCACAAACTCACTGTACACTATCTGTTTCTACTGATACAAATACTTCTTTCAAACATGAAACACCTTCTCTCAGCGAAGCTCAGATAGCGATATTGCAAATTAACCACGTTATCAAAGGACTCAGTCTCTTGACATCGATAGAAAATCTCAAACAACCGCAAGTTCAATGATAATATATGTGTGTGTGATTTGGATTTTTAACGTAGCTTTAACAATTTTTCAGTTATATCGCTAAGATGTCTGCAGTGTGGCAGTTTATAGTGATGTCTAGCAGTGAGGCATCATGAAGCATGATGTCCCACCCAGTCACATTATCCTGATACCTGGCCAAAAAGTCCTAATACTAGCCTCTTAATGCTGAGCACCAAGCGAGGCAGCTGTTAGTACCATTTTTATAAGTCTTTGGTATGACTCGTCCGGGGTTCAAACCCACGACCTCCCGCCTCCATGGTGGACGCTCTAACCACTAGGTCACCGAACAATGATAATATGTATGAAACACAATCATGTCAACCCAAGAAAAATTATCCGCTTTAGCGCATGAAAAATTGCTCTACAAACCTCAAGTGATTCAGCAACCTCAGAGACAGTTAAATATCACTCATTATCTACAAAAGGTCACAATCTATCCGAACAGGAGAAGCAAATATTTGAAAATCTTTGTGAAGCTTTCAGGGGGTTTTCATAAGAAACGAAATGTGGGCCACAAGCGTCGTCATTTAAAAAAAATGAATCCTTCATGGATTCCATAAATTCAAAATATGCAACTTCTACATGATGGGTGGAGACATCACATCAATTCGGGAAAACCAAATGTGGCAAATCAGGGTTCTTAAGTATGTATAGCAACAATTTGAACAAAACATTGTACGAATGAAAAACGTAAGCTACAGAATTACATGCGCACAGCTTGCTGATTTCACTCACAAGCCTGCATCTACCGTATGATTCACGTAATGATTCTAGTCACTGTCATGAAATAATCAAGATTCTTGACGAACTTAACTTGGAAGAGGGGTGCATCATTATTGCAGAGGATATGAGCATGAGTTTGATAGATTCTCTCGCGTAAATGCAATAAAAATACTGCACCAAAATGTATTGGTCCAAAATATCTATATTGTTACAACTCCATGATCACAAATTAAGTAATAGAAAATGCAAAGCAATCAAGTTTTTGCAAAACTCGACAAACAATTTAATTATCAAAGTTACAAATGACAAATGTGTGAAGAACGTAAAGTATTATGAAGTGAATCCAAATTAATCCTTATAAAGGTCTATGACAGTCTAAATGAATGAAAAGTTTCTAACAAATTTCAAAACCGCAAATGTACTAACCCTTCAAGAACCGCGAGGTTTGTCAAGATGCCAATAAATTCCTCAGAATAATTTATAATAGTTCCAGAATAATATTATGGTCCAAAAATGATTACTTTCTATTTCTATTGAGCAGTCTAAACAAATGTTTATTATCTAGAAGATATCAAAGTACAATATAAAACACGTCTGGAAACTTACAAGAAGTTTGGACTTGAACTACACATATAACTAGCTCAAGTAACGACACACAGTTACTAAAAGTCTTTAAAACTGACCATGAAAGTAGCCTGGAAAAAACACATCACCATTTGTAGATCTGTTCAATCCAATCTATCATCCTAGTGTCACGAGTGTACATCTTAGTTTGAGAACCAAATATTTGTGAAAAGCTAAAACTTCCTAATCAGCTAGTACCCAAACTTTGTACGTATAAGACCCCATTTTTTAACCTAAAGTTATTATCATTAATAACCCATACTGTAAAAGTAAATTGTTTCTTAGATTTATGCAAAACAATGATGGGCCAATTTGCATGCTTGCATGAAGTTTCTAATTACTGATATTCCATTTGTTCATTCCTCATCTGTGCCAGTTTAATACGTGTCATTCATTTTCTGAAATGTTTACCGAAATCATGAAAATACTTATTAAATTTATCTTTTTGTCCTGTTCTCAATAAATGAATTGTCTAGGTTCTCGGTTTAATTATTTTGTTTTCGATGTAGAAATGCTACCACGTAATACTTCATATATTGCTCAATGTGCCTATTTAATGCTTGACTGCATGTGTACTTTTATTAAACATGATTTAAATCTTTTTAAACGTTTTCAACTTTTGTGCTTTATACAGCTATTGCCCATTTTTTGAGTAATATGTTTGCTCCTCTGGCAAAGTTTTATACATAGTTATAATGTTGGTCTGCTATCAAATATCCTATTTATCAATCTTTGTTATGTTCTAAGTCTCAGCCTGTTTTAATTTGCATTTATTTTATTGTTCACGTCATTTACCATTTTTATTATGACTTCAAATATTTATTTTTTGCAACTCTGACAGCGGATTAGTATTAGCCATTATCTTTTTGGTCATGTAAGTCCCCCCCACCCGTACCAAAAGAAAAAAACAAACAAATAAAAAGACAATATCAATTAGCTTTGTCGTGGAATTCATTAATCAAGCTGTTTTGTAATTGATCAGATTGAGAATGTCCAGTCCGATATTCTACAATAGATTCTGTTATTTTCCAAATATGCCGATTTAAGAATCTTACTAATTGTTTATAATTTGCTTTCGAACTACTGTAAATATTGTCGAATGAATTGTATTTTATTGCTTAATAATCTACCTTTCTCCTCTTCTCCTTAATGATAATATGTCTCGAACAGCAGCAGATATGATATCTAATCAAAACCTGAATTATATTTTGTGCATCTGAACGCATTTTCTGTCCTCATCAGCTTTTTGTATAGTAGCACTGTCATTATGATTCTTTTTCTTTACCAGACTGTGCCACATTATTTTAATATAGTGTATGTCTGATACCAGTCTGTGCCATAGTATTTTAATATAGTGTTTGTTTGATACCAGACTGTGCCACATTTTAATATAGTGTATGTTTGATACCAGACTGTGCCACATTATTTTAATATAGTTTATGTTTGATACAAGACTGTACCACACAATTTTAATATAGTGTATATTTGATCCGGTTTAATTCATTCCCAAAATTTATTGCTATTTGTTGAGGTAACTGTGCTTCCTACTTCAGAGTAAGGATTCCCTAAATATTGCTGTTATTCAGTCTTTTGGAAGTGGTCTCAATACATCCAGACAATAATTTACTTGTGACAAATTAAATTAGCAACAAAACTAACAGGAGAATGACATCCATCTACAGCAATCATTGCATCTGCTGTAATTTACCAAGCTTCATGAATATTTCCAAAAGAATTCACCATTTGTATAAAACTTTGTTCTTTCTGTGATTGATTCTAAAACAGGAACATCGTACGCCGAGTCAGCAAGAGTAAATTGAAAGCTGCTTTATATCCACTTCGTTGAATCGTTGGAGACTGAACTGTTATAGTTTACTTGATCTTCAAAGTACAACCGAATGCAGATTTATATAGTTATCGACATTAAATACATTATTTGGTCCTTTCGCATAGGGTACATTATTATCAGTAGAGTTTATCAGAATAAGCGATACTTATCTCGAAGTTTTCATCACTTAAAGTAACTAGTAAATCTTCGTAGTTTCTAAAGCATTGCAGGATATTCACTTTTATCCCACCACGACGATGTAAATGAAAGATATTGTACCAGCTCACATCGGCCATAACGTCCGCACATACAAAAGGATATAGTTATAGTAATGGCACCATCTACAGAATGGAAACCATTATTTCTTCCAATGTTCAATGAAACACTGTCGAGTGGACTTCCTTTCAAGTACCCAAGGGAGGGAGCTTTTTACGTTTGGTATTAATATCAGATTTTTGTGCAATCTCTTCAAATAATGCTATGCCCAAAATCATGAAAGTTTGCATGTAGATGCATTTTGTTCATGCAAGATTGATCAAAGTAGACAATTGTGTGCGTCCCTATTAGTACACCACAATAAGACAAATAATGTCACTGGGACCTACATTTCCCATTTTACTGGTTTAGTTACTGGTCTTGCACGTTGCTCATCTCTCTCTCTCTCTCTCTCTCTCTCTCTCTCTCTCTCTCTCTCTCTCTCTCTCTCTATATATATATATATATATATATATATATATATATATATGTTTCTCAAGTTCTGTTAATGATATGATCATAAAAGTGAATGACTGCACGTATGCATGTTATTGTCGCACGTTTAATACAAATGATAACACTGTAACCTAAATTTCAGATTTTACTGGCTAGGTTTAAGATTTTTGCATTTAGCGCTGACCATATAGGTTTTTGCCACACTGTGTATACATTGTTATATCTAGATTTATCTAGAGGATGTACCGTGATGAACACAACACCTTCATCGCAAACGTAGGACACTATGATCCATATTTTTATCTTTCCATGGGTTCAGTCTCAAGCTTTGCTCATGAGAATTGCATGTATCTCTGTTAGCGCGACATCTTTACAAGAAGAGAAGGCTATTTTCACGCATATCAAGCTAACATTTTACATTTTTTTCATCATCTCAAGACAACATTGGGGTTGTATCTACTGCATAATACTGCCATACGTACAATTATGAAACGTGGCACGATGACGCATCTTGATAACGCCATCATCGTAAAGCAGGTCACTGTAACCAATATTTCACATTTCACTGATTTTTGCTCATTTAGAAGGTTTTGCTGTTCATACTTTAATAATTAAAGTAGAAATTTGGCATATATGTGTTTTAGTATTACACCCATATCACATAATACGAAAGATTTAACATTTAGCTCATGACTACACAGGATTTCGGCGTGCTATGTACATACTGTCATTTGATGAGTGGATTCATCTTGATACTTTCTACACCCTCTTTTCAAATAGAGGTCTATGTGAAACATTTTTTTATCCTTCAATGACTTTTTGGAAACGTTTGTCATTGAAGTTCTTTTATAGGGTGCTGTTTATATGCACATAATTAAAATTTAAATTTGTATGTATTTGTTATTCGCAGTCTCTTAAAACATTTAAAGGCAATTGTGTCCAATAGCTAGCTCTTTAGATGGATTACACAGTTGTGTTAATGGTGACATATATTCATCCATGTCAGAGCTATATACTTTCTAACCTACTTAGACGACACTTTGTGACCAATGCAATTTGGAATAGGAATAAATATCTTTATACAATAGTAACATTGATGTGTTACCTTCAACAGATTAAATGAGTATTCTCTATATGGATACGAATAGGTATTATGTGAGAAGGGTGCATTCTGCACGTTGTTCATATGATGCCTAAGCTGTGATTATTAATCATGGTCCTTATTAATGTGTGCAATGATAGCTATCAGTTAAAAGGTACCTAAAATATTTGACTTTCAACCAGTAAAACCTGCCTTCTAGGGGTGGAGCATGACAATAACTGCAGGTATAAAGAGGAAGGGTTTTAAATGTTTGCTATCAACTCATTATAGTACCACTGCATTTATATGACAGAAAGAGGGTTCTTTTTATTGTTTATGTCTGCCTTGCGCTGTCATAGCAGATGTGAAGCTGGCTTATGGACTTTCTCAATTATTAAATATGTTACATAGCTATTTATCTAATAGAAAACAGCGTCAAAAGTGGTCAGAATATTAGTAGCAAAGGTAGATATGCTCAAAGGCGATCTTTGAGATCCATTTTGAGACCAATTCCCTTTAATAGATTTATTAGTGACGTGGTCTTTTTTGTCAAGGATGATAACTACGCAGATGATAACACATTATCTACCGCCCCGGTGGCCTAGTGGTTAGAGCGTCCGCCTCGGATGCGGGAGGTCGCGGGCTTGAACCCCGGACGAGTCATACCAAAGACTTAATAAAAATGGTACTAGCAGCTGCCTCGCTAGGCGCTCAGCATTAAGAGACTAGTGTTAGGACTGGTAATCCTGGTGTCAGGGTAATGTGCCTGGGTGCAACATGATACTTCATGTCTGCGGCATGATTCCCCAGTGCTAGACATCACTATAAACTGCCACACTGCAGACATCGTGGCGATATGACTGAAAAGGTTTTAAAGCTACTTTAAAATCCCAATCACACACACACACACACACACACACACACACACACACACACACACACACACTAAGTCTGATAAATCCATGGCAAGTGTTATTAAATCTCTTTAAGAAGATAGTAAAACCCTAATTAGATGGTGTTCTGAAAATAAACTGCAGGTTAATCCGTAAAAATTCCAAGATAACGTGTTGGTACCAAAATTCTTGATAAAAAAAGTGAAATTTAATTTAGATGGCATTGCAATGATATATGGTGACCTGATTAAACTACTAACTGTTACTACTCATTTTAAGCTCAATTTTTATACTCATATATCATATATATGTAAGAGGCCTGCAAGGTCTTTTAATTTTGCTGAGAAGGATTGTGAAACATTTGAACAGACTATGTAAGCTAACAATTTATCACTTATTTATTCTGTCAACCGTCAGTTACTGCCAGTGAATTTGGCATTTCTGCGGTGAGCAGAATACAAACAAAATTGAGAGAACTCAAGAACGAGAACTCGGTTTCATTTATAATGACTGATAGTTTATATGGCTATTTATTGGAAAAATCCAAATTACCCTCGCTTAAAGAAGTCCTTTGTTTTTACAAGACCTAGTTATTATTAAACATAACTCATATCGCTTCAGATATGCAAACACAGCTGATATTGCCATACCAAGGACATCAGTGTACGGTAGGAATTCGTTCAGATGTGAGGGGACTAGACTGTAGTACATTTTGTCCAATGAGGCTCGGAATTTTGACACATTTAACCAGTTTCAAATCTATATTAATAGCTGATGTAGTGGGCACAAATGTTTATGCAGTGACTTGTAAGTTCCAGATGGTGTTGGCTCGTGCTTGAGGGTACTGAATGTTATGGATAATGGATAGGTTGCTTTGCATGTGTACTAAGACCGCTTAATTTTGTTCACTTGTCGATATTGTTTCCTTGCTAGTAATATTTCATCATGCTATCATCTGTATGCATGTTTAGATTTTATGTTAATAAAAAAGTTACAGTTGGTTGTAAGAGCTCGTAAGAGCTCACGTTACTAGTTGCTTGTATGTATGTGCCGACTTTAAATAAAATGTACTTACTTTTACTTTAGGTGAGTGAGTGAGTGGTTGAGTGTATAGCAAGTACGTAGTGTGTTTCACGAAGTGTTAGCATAAATACTGGCTACATGGTCCCTATTTATATTTAAACTGTAAACTTCAATATAGTTACAAGTTCTAATATAAAGATTAAACACTGGTTGATGACTCAAGTAGACGTATTAATATTTTTTTCCTGAATGTTATTTTCCAAAGCAACTAGTGGGCACACATTTACCCCATCCAGTCTTGTTAATATATAGAGGATAGTTACTTCTTTTGAGTAGATATGCAGCAATAAGTCACTAATGAAGTGGAAACATTGTATTGTCACGAAACGTAGAGCTATCAGTCTATTATACATTTTTAAAGGAAAACCATATATGTGCATGGGATTTCTAGATTCTGTGCAACTGCGATTAACAACGGCATTACTACACATATCAAGTTTACAGCAAGTTCGAGCATCAGCGTTTTACAAATTTAACTTGTACATGTCATCCTTCAGATTGTGTCGTTTGTCAAAATAATGACTGTATTTGTACAAAAATGAAGGCGTTTTTATTTTTAAACACACATTTCATGCGCGGAAGGCTTATGTTGGTTGGAGTAACTAGAAGCGGTTGTATTGGACAGACTTAAGAACTACCTTCTTTAAACAAAATATATTAATGACTGCGAGTTTAATTGTGAGGCTTTTCTTTCTTTATTGTGTTCGTTGCTACATTCAAACTTAATTTTTTGCGTGCCCTTTGTAAGATTACAGTCTAGTTTGGTAGCAGACGTTGCATCCAATTTTCGATTGTCACTTTATATTTGTTTGCAATCAACACTAACCTACGCCTGATTTATCCATCATTTTCAAATACGATTAAGATGCGAGTTATTTGGTTCTTTAAAAGATCGAATTCCTGTACTTAATCACGAGCTTTTTGACTGAAATATGTGTTCCGTTTATCGTAGAGTATTACAGTTATAAAATCCTATATTGTTGACGCATATCACCAGGTAATTTAAGTTCAGTCGCATGCTGTTTCCATGATTTATGTAGAATACTAATTATTAAAAAGTTGTACCTGAATTCTACTTTTGCTTTTTGTAGGCAATTTATTGATTGCATGAGTATACACTAGAGTGATTTGTATTTTAAGACCTGATGCGAAGGGAGAGAGAGGAATGGAAGAAAAGAGATAAAGAGCAGGAGAAAAAAATGAAGTAGGCCTAAAATGGAAACAAGAGTCTTAATAACACACATATGGGCAGACATACTTTATAAAAGGAAAAACCTGCTATTTCCAAAAGTGATATCACCAATGTGGTGATATTTTTCTTCCACTGGCTTATATCAATATCTCACTGAGAAATGTGTATAAAATACGTGTAGAGATTGTCCCGTGTGCTAAAGTCATAAGATATTTATAACACCTCTTTCAAACGTGCTGAATATTTCACGGCATTGATTTATAGGATGATTTATTGCGACGAAATGATGACTCGATGTGCCAAAACAGAGTCATGTCTTTAAAATTAGAATATTATCGTGTTACGTATATGTAATTAAATTGCTTGTGTGTTAAGTTGAAAATTCTTTTTATTTTATTTTTGTTTCATTGCATTTTAATGTAATAATTATTTTCACGGGATTCGAAATTTTCTTTCAGTAAAATTCTGTTTGTCAAAAGGTAAAACCTATTACAGAAGAATTATTTTTATCTCACTCTTGTACGCAGGTTGTAAACACTACCCAAAAACGATTGGCTATTGCCAAGGTCATTTCGGCCTAGTCTGAATAAACAATGTTTTATTTTTAAATTTATTTCAGAGTGAGAGTCTGGTTCTTAGATAGGACTGTTCTTGCTTCGTGACAAATTTCATATTTTCTATTGCGTTATTCAAGTGTTAAGAGACAACGTGACCTATCACGCGAGAACGGGATGATATTTTAGTTGGTTTTAATACCCTTTCTGAGAGCTTTTCAGTCAGTTGTATTTTTAAAACCTTGAGGGCTCGAAAGGTTTCAATTGTTGAAACCAGATTGTTTTTTGAAGTTCATTTGTTTTTGGAATTTAATAATTTATTCTCTAGAAAACCAAACGAGTGTAACCTTTTTTAAAAGTTCTGGGAGAAAGAAATTGAGTGGAAATTTATTCTGGAATTATTCGGAAACATAAACTGTGATTCAATTGAGGAATTGTTGCCATTTGTACAACGACCACATCTGACGTCATCGTCTTCCATATTGGAACGTCGTCGAGATTCGAACCTGGATTCTGTTAGAACTATTTAGTGTTAGGACTTGTATTTTTTCATTCTTAGGATTAAATTTTGGATTACATTCACAAACCGTAAGTCCTATTTTCCAATTTTTACATTGTTTTCTAGGGAAATAAATTATTTTGTTAAAATATACAAAGCTTGTTGACTTCACTCTTTTCGCTTGTTATTATTGTACGAGCCTACACGTAACCATCGATAAAATGACATAGGAATTCTTGATTGAATTAAAACAAATGAATTGAAGAGCTTACCATTATACCATTATTTGATGTCGATATCAGTATCATATCGATATCAGTGTCACGGCCACAGAAGGTATCAGTAAGTATGTCAGAGAAAACCTCAGGCAGTAGAGGATTGGGGCAAACACACAACCTTGCTTGCCTCCATTAGAGGCTGGGAATGGTTTAGATGACTGGCCATCGTATTCGACACGAATGAGCATGCCATCATGGAACTGCCGAGCAATCACGACGACATTCTCTGGGCAAACAAATTTTGCAGTGATATTCTAAAGGCTCTTACGACTGGCTGTGTCAAAGGTTTTTGTCAGGTGGAAGTGTGTGTGTGTGTGTGTGTGTGTGTGTGTGTGTGTGTGTTTCTGCGTCTTGTACATACTGCTTGTGCCACACTCTAGAGGTACTTCTGCATATACTCATGTGTTTGATGCCCATTTATCTGCGACGACACCACGTTTGGTAAATTTTTAATTTCACCTTAATGTTTGTCTCTTATTTGTAGCTGTTAGTATCATCACTTGAATCGAGTTTGTCAATATATTGTGGTATCCCTATGTTAATTAGACTGACAGTTTAATGTCATTTTTTCATACTGCCGTGTCACTTTTACAACGTTTGATGGACAGAAACACGAGATTCACATATAATATTTGTTATATTAGTTATTCTCACTGGACTTTTATTAACCATGTTCTGTATCAATCAAACTCGTATTTGATAACCTCTGAGTTCTTTGCGAATATTTAAAGCTGATTACATAGCATAAAAAGTCCTAGGATGTTACTAAGATGATGGCATAGTTCAAGCTGACTAATGAAAATAAAATAGATTATTATTAGCTGATGATAAGATCTTTTTAAACTACATGAAAATAGTATGTCAAGTAATGCCCTGGCAAGATGTTTCTCTCATGTCATACAGATTAGGTGTCTTTGAGAATTAAATATCAGCGGCAAGTCTTTCCCATAAGTGTCCATGGTAAACTGAAAAGTATTGATTTTTCTCACGCCACAGCAAACTCTTGCTTCCCAAGCTGCTGGTAAGTCGTCACTAGAGAATCATTTTAGCACGACGTGTATATATATATATATATATATATATATATATATATATATATATATATATATATATATATATATATTGGCACATTAATTTGGCATTATGCACACTGACACCTTGACATAAATTGATATCCCAATAGAAAATATCTGAGATTGAACTCTATGCAACCATCAGCAAATACCGCCATAACTTCGATCAAAATATTACAAGTAACTCATATTTAGATTTACTCACTAATTTGACATTAAACTTGTCTTGTGTCTCATTGATTCTTCGAGTCAAAGACCTGAATAAAAAAAACAGCAAACGCAGGCCACTGAATTAACAATAAAATACATGGCACTATTTATTTACATAACTCAAATAGAAAAGAACTTAAATGTCTTGTACTGATAATCTGAAAGTGTATATTTAATCTAATTCTGTGAGAATCTGTTTCCATAATAGACCTGAGCCAATGCCGTTATCGACTTTGTACTGACCACAATGCATCATGCGCAAATGCTGATCGAATAAGATACTAATTACCAATGTGTTAAACTAGTCATAATGTATTTAAAGGTAATAGTGAAAATCTCTAATGCTTAAACAACGTTATTATTGGATTTCATTAGCTGATTTTAGTATATTTATTGCTTGGTACATTGTATATGTGTTCCATTATTTATTTTGTACCACTTTTGACATTATGTTGCGTTTCCTATGTTAGCGCAGCCAGCAATCTAGGGAATATTTAAAATGTCACTGCGTGATCATTTATTGTGCATGGCTGATGATCACATTATTTTAAATTACACGTGTCCTAGTGTGCTTTTGTCCCTACACAAGGTGTCGGTGATTAGGAAATTTACAATGTGATTGGGGTGTTCTTGAACAATATACGTGTACACCTACACAAGATTTGAAAACCTGAAAGTGCGTTTGGGGTGTTCGCGCTAAACGTCCGTGGATTGAGTTGTTACAAAGCAGCATCATTTTAAGCCTGTATAAAATTGTAATAAGCTAGAAATATTTGTAAGTGTGCTGGTGGTTTTTTCGTACCATTCATGAGATTGTGGTGATTTTTAATTTTATAAATGTGCTTGATCTATTTTCGTTGAAAGTTTGGTACATTTGTTGCGGAGCAATATCCTCATTGCCCTAACACGAGATGGTAATAATTTAGAAAATTGTTTGTTCGTGTTGTTCTCATATATATACAAACAAGGAAGGTAACTTAGATTTTTAACAGCGTGTTTGGCGTGCGCGCAAACCAATGCATAAAAGGATGGTAATGTAGATATTTACAAGTGTTCTTGGAGTGCTCTGTTACCGATGCACAAAATGATGGTAACATGGATATTTACCAGTGTCTTTGAAGCTTTCACGTACTATACAGGAGATGGTAGTTTCATGGAATATGTACAGGGGCGCTCCTTTTGTTGTCATACCTTAGAGATGATAGTGGTGATCTAAATATTTATATTCAGTTGCAGTATTCTCGTATCCTACACGAGATGGTAATAATCTGGAAACTGTAAACTATACAAGAGTGATCACGCAGTCGTAAGTCGCTGCAAATGGAAATCCCATCACACACACACACACACACACACACACACACA
>JAECUM010048199.1:0-20707 GCA_016617855.1 Megalonaias nervosa
ATATATATATATATATATATATATATTCATATTCGTGCCTTCGTTTTGTTCTAACTGGAATGTAGACAACACATTCTGACTAAATTATGTTACACCTATTATGAATGATGGAATCTTTCAGTTGATTTCGATCCCATCATAGACTAAAGATAGATAACTATTCATCTACTGTATCATAGAACAGCACGTCCTACCTTAATTAAGGCCACCCAGCGAAATAGAAATACAGGCAATAAAAATCTAAACGCAGAACCACCCCATATTTATCGTCATCTTTGAAGAAGTGCACCAATTAATAATAAACTTTTGTGGGTGGGTGGTAATATGAAGAGATCTTAATGCACAGAGCGAATAATTGGGAGGTAAAACAACTAACAGCGGGGAAAATATGCAGAGAAATGGGCAAAAAAGTGTAACGTAACAATTCGAAATGATGGCTTAAACACTCGTATCGACCACCAAAAAGAATAACGCACAGCTATCAATCTGTCACTATGTACCCCGAAAATAGCAGCCTTAATAGACTGGATAGTTCACAACACGGACACTTTAGGGACCGACCACTTCCCAACCCTAGCAGAGTTATAAATTTAAACCCCTCAGAAAAATAGTTCTCTCCCATAAAGATGGACAATCAACAAGGCTAACTGGGGCAAAACAACATTGTCGCAACCCTGCAAACATAAGCCAAAACCTCAATGCCTAAAAAAGACAAGAAAGGACAAAAACAGAAAAACATGAAAAGACCAAAGGCTCAGTAAATGAACCAAACATACGATGGTGGAACGAAGAATTAAATGTCGTAGATAAAGAGGAAAAGGGCACTAAATAAATTCAATTGAGCAAATGCAACAAGGAATTTCATAGAATGTAAACAAAAGAAATATGAAGCAAAGACCATAATCGTAGCAACAAAGAATAACCTGGAGAAAGAAAGAGTATTGCTATAAATTAAACTCCAACTCAAAATCAAAAGAAAATATGGCATCAAATAAAGAAAACAGAGGTAAACAAAAGCCGACCACCCCGAATATATCGGAAAATGGAATATTTTATTCCACTATGAGCAGTAACTCATACGTCAACAACAGTTTTAAAACACTTAAAATAGCAATTTGAAGAAAGTCATAACCTTACTATCAACGACGAAGGGGACAATAGTGGGTCACTAAATATAAAATTTGTTGAAGCTGAATGGGATAAAACCCTACCCAGCACAACATCACCCGGGGAAGATACATTAGGATATGACATATGTAAACATCTGCCAAACAACTTAAGGAAAATAGTAATAACGTTACTATTCAGAATCTGGGATAGAGGAGACATACCAAATGGAGGGAAACAAGCGGTTATTGTTCCAATCATACAGACTTATATCCCTCACAAACAACATCTGCAAAATCATGGAAACATTTATAAATAACAGACTAAAATATATCCTAGAAAGCAAGGGCTTAATATCATACACCCAGTGTGGATTCCGTAACAATCGTAATGCAATAGACCAACCGACTAAGTTCGAATTCGCTGCAAAACTAGCATTTGCCAACAAAAACGAATAATCCAGGTACTTCACGAAAAGCATAAGACCTAATGTAGACCCAAGGGCTGATTTATAAACTCAAACACTGAACACCCCTTCAGCTCATTTTGAAATAGTCACATATCTGAGATCCTACGAACAATAGAAAGGCAAAAAGGAAGTAAATGTCCAGGGCCAGATGTTTTATATGTTGACTATTTTAAATTTTCAGATACTAGATTTCATGTCCTTTTGGTGATTTTATTTAATTTTATGTTTATACATAACTTTGTTCCAGATGATTCACAAAATTTACAATTACAATCACAAAGATAACTATAGACCTTTAGCTCTTAAGACAATTATTTCAAAAAATATGTGAATGCATTTGTCTACATAGATGTGAAGTCACAATCGGCGATAATAAGTTTGGTTTCAAAAAGCAACATTCAACATAGTTATGCTTCTATGCCATTGTTGTAGATGTGTCTGTGTACTTGTATATAAGATATATATGACCTTTTTTGCTTAAAATACTTTTAGTTTATATCTATATTTTAATTTAGATGCATGGACTATGTAGTCTGGAAAAAATAATTCTTATCTTATCTTATCTTATCTTATCCTACCTTATCTCATCTCATCTTATCCTACCTTATCTTATCCTACCTTACCTTATCTTATCTTATCCTACCTTACCTTATCTTATCTTATCCTACCTTACCTTATCTTATCTTATCCTACCTTACCTTATCTTATCTTATCCTACCTTACCTTATCTCACCTCACCTTACGTTATCTCACCTCACCTCACCTTACCTTACGTTATCTTATCTTATCCTATCTTACGTTATCTTATCTTATCCTACCTTACGTTATCTTATCTTATCCTATCTTACATTATCTTATCTTATCCTACCTTACCTTATATTATCTTATCCTACCTTACCTTATGTTATCTTATCCTACCTTACCTTATCTCACCTCACCTTACCTTAACGTTATCTCACCTCACCTTACCTTACGTTCTCTTATCTTATCTTATATTATCTTACCTCACCTCACCTTACCTTATGTTGTCTTATCTTATCTTACCTCACCTCATCTTACCTTACGTTATTTTGTCTTGTCTTATCTTATCTTATCTTTCAAGTCACTAATACGAGCGAGAACTGATTACAGTTATCAAGTATATTGGTTGGCAAACAACATAATACTCCGAAAACTTGACAATACAATCGAAGTCACTACGTGCATGTACTGGGGTGCTTAAAAGAACATCAACAAAGGAAATCCAAGTGCGTACAGACGAACCCTGACACAGCTCAGACTTAAAATACCTCGCCCGGGTGTCAATACATAGAGCCTGCCACCTCACACTATAGGCTATAGAATGATGTGATAGCCCCTTCTGTATGAGAATGAATAACACAATACTTAGCGGAAAGATCAGGGCGTATCTAAATCTACAACTAGATGTCCCGAACATAACACCAGAAATAATAAAATATTTCCTCGATCCCCCATGGACTTGCCCAACCCCAGATGTAGACTTTAACATAAATGATCATTAAAAATGTTGACCCCATTGGGCTAAGAGCCCCGGTCCCACCTGCATAGAATATAACTACATCGCACAACTGGACGCATCTTTAGGAAGAAGACTACTGGATGAATGTACAATCTACACCGTAGAATTTGTGACAATTCTAGCAGCCCTCTACTACATCTGAAACTACCCAATACACAAAGCATTTTTCCCAGCGTCCTTCAATCATTGGAGTTGGATAAGTCTAGAACTAGACCAAATATTGTAAACCATGCAAGATATATGCTCAAATATGTAAAACAAGAAAACAAAAGAGCCACATTCGTATGGATAACATCCCACATACTAATATCCGTTAGTGAACAAGCAGGCGCAGAAGCGAAAATAATTTAAATGAACCTCTAACCAAAAGCATTGGCTATAGCGTCACAAAAACAAATAACCTCATCCGGAGAACCATAAACTCTGAATGGCAGAGGTGGTGGGACAACTCGACCTATGGCCGACAAATTGTATGTACCAATATGGATGCTGAAGTTAGTCTTAGTGCCTGGGTCGGCAGGGAGAAGACACTTGCAAAGAAGAACTGGAAAGTGGTGCCCCTGTATTAGCCATCCTTGATTAACCTTCCCCAACAGCACTTTTCTGGGTCTCCCAACTGACTTCGAAAAGAGGAATACCAATGAAAATCATTTCCATTGTACATGTTTTATACTTGTGTGTTTGTGTATGCCCATGTAAGTTCACAGCCTGCTAAAACATACAACCTCTTTGTTGTTTTACTAGTGTGTCGACATCTAACTGCTGGTCACTACACACGGCCTGTTGGTAAGATAGTCTGAGGAAATCGATAGAAGATGACTACGTGTTGATAATAGATCACTATTTCACGTCACATTTTCCGTCTGACCCTATATACGCTACACATTTTTCATCAAGGAGATATAATCTTAAATTCGCTTTTGGGTCTCGATAGTCTCACTTTACTACTTTCGATTAACCATTGTTTTGTGTGCTTTTTGAAGAATTATTTAAGTGTAGTACTAAGAATTTGCATGTGAACATTTTAAGGAACTATCATTGCTATCATTTTTTTGTAGACACTATTTGTGGTTTCATTATTGGACAGATGCAAGGATTTTTTTTTCATTAACGTTTGCAGATCCACTTGAAATTAGCTGAACTTAATGGCATGGGTTTCTGCAGATTGTACTCGTGGGTATGTCTAAAGTATGATCATGTAGACAATATTGTTAACAGAGCCACGGCTGCCTTTCACACATCTTAAAATAACCGTTAAACCTTTGGGTATATTCTGATCATTTCACTAACGTCCATGATCTATAGACCATAATTTTACGTTGGCAAACATGTTTCTTTTTAGCATTTTCTAAAGCTGACATCACATTTGCTCAATTATAACACGCAATAGTATACATTCGTTTTGATTACGGGTAACCTGTGTTCATGCAAGACACTATGCCTTATTTCTCTCAAATGATTATATGCGTACCTTCACAAAATCATTTTATTGCTTTGAAATAAATTCGCGTTACATATTTTACCTTAAATCATATTTTTAATGATGCGCACATCTATCATCTGGCGGACGAATTTGTTTTTGTCCATTAGTTATATTCCATCCCAAAATCTTTAATGATGTTGAAATCCACAGGCCCGTACTTGTGAAAAACCTGGGCTCATGTTAAAGTTTCATAAACCCGTAGCATCCCTAACGTAATATAAATTACCCTTAAGCCCTCATTGTCTTCCATTATTCAAATGATCTTATGTGCCTTAATTATCAGAAGATTACAACCTTGTTATCCAGATTCATCTATTTGTCTATTTAGCAGTGTCACATATGTTGGACCGTTTGCGCATTATAGATGCAGTCTTGGAGGGCATCTACTGGTGATTCAGGAACTGCTATCAGAACAATTGGCCTTTGTTCATGCTCATGTCAAGCCAACAAATGCAAAAGATGAGTTGCCGACAAAAAAGAAGCCATGACTACAATTTTGAAATACTTGTCAGCTCCACAAAGAGATAGAGGTACGTCAGCAGCTATAGAATTGGATATGATAATATAAGCAATCGAATTCCTGAAGCAAGTCGTATAAAAACATTACTTTATTTTGATGATTTATGCTGTTCAGATATTGTTTCAACTGTTTGAATCGATCAAAATATAGTACAAAAAGCAGTGTGAATATACTGACAGCAGCAAGAGATGACATGCCAGGCACTCCGTACAGTAGAGATCATCCAGGAAGGAGTAATTTTATTTAACGTGAATGGCCTCCGTTTAATAGAAATTCCTTTTCTGAGTGTGCCGCTAGACTATTATCTGACATTTGCATGCCTTTTAAGACGTCCGTTGTTCTCTATATAACCTAATACAATTTCACACAAAAGAAAACTTCGCAAATGAAATAAACTCATATTATTTACTGTCAGCGGCGAACATTAGCTTATATTCTTCGAGGATTGAACTCATAAATTACATTGTTTCAATTACGCTTTAAAATACTCAATATCTTTCTTAATTCCTGGTACATGATTTTATCAAATGTTTAAAATTTTTATTCATGGCTGAAAGATATACAGAATTTCTCTAGTTAAATTTTGCATACGTGACCTGACTCTGTTAAAGAGCATAGTATGGCATAGGATTTATAAATAGATGTCTAAGTATGTGTTATCACTTATCATTACTAATATTAATAATAACACTTAAGGGCGCCCATGGCTTTATTTCTCAGTGGCTGATGGGATTTCGATGTTTCTAGAATAATTCTGCAGCTTCCCATTGGTTGGGCTAGGTTACATGAATGGGCCAATTCGACGCGAAATTAGTGTGATCTGTCATGTGTGAACTATTACGAAATAAATTCGCAATAGACGGTGTATATCAAGAGAGAGAAAGAGAGAGAGCTGGGCAATCGGTTCATTCCGATTTTAGAGCCATTCATATTTCTTGTGTTTCTGTTGCAAGTCTTAGGACATTTTATGTTGTACTTAGATACTATTCGAGAGGAAAAACATTTGTTTACACTGTTCGGTGAAAATAGAAACTGTTCATTATTTGGATTATAATATTATTGTAGAAATGTTATAAATTATTCGAAGGAATTCTGGACAATGCCATCTTATCAACGTCACGGTTTTTGGAGGACCAATACATTTCCGGTTTTGAAATGTATAAGGAACTTTTCATTCATTTAGGACTTTCAAAGACCTTTATAAGATTATTTTGGATTCACGTCATGATACTGTACGTTCCTCTCACATTTTTAGTTTATAACTTTAATAATTAATTTTTTTTTTTAAGTTTTACAAAACTTGTTGGTTTTGGTCTATTCTGTTACTTAGTTTATGACCATAGAGCTCTAGCAGAAACTGGGAGGCTAGTCCGGGATAAGAATTTCAAAAATATTTCAGAGAACTTGAAATTGTTTCACTTTTAAATTCTTTTTTTTTTTCGGAATTTTCTTAGTCAATAATCTTTTTTGTTTTACATAGTGAAACCAGCAAACTTTCACAATGTCAACTAAAGAGGAGAACTTTATTCTAATCTTCAGTCTACCCAATAACAAATGAAATAAAGGTATGACAAACTATTAAGTAAAGAACTTTTCAACCAGGTGATAACGTTCTGGCTCCCTTCCCATACCTCAAAGTCCTCTTCAGGTTAGGTATGGTGGTTCTTATGCAGTTAAAAAAAGTAAGTGATTTAAATCATGGATACTCCCGGAAGATGGAAACAGAAACAATTCTGCCATATCAATATGTTGAAGAAGTATGTTGATCGAGATAGGTCTGTAAATCAGTCATTAAATTTAATTTTTCCTGACCCACACAGTCACAATTTAAATGATGTACAACAGGAATGTAATGACCTTGGATTAATCAGTCTTCAAAATTCTAAACTATTAAAGTATCTGGACGCTAAACTTTCCAATCTACAGCCACAGGAAAAGAATGAGTTAAAGCAGCTAATATGTGACTATGAGCTCCAGTTCCCAGATCTCTGAACTCGAACAAAATCTACCATGATTCTGAAATTGTAGATTATAAACCTGTACAACAGCAGTATTACCGGATGAATCCTCGTAGGCAAGAGTGTTTGAAGAAGGAAGTTGAATATTTGTTGGAGAATGATTTTATCGAATCAAGCAAAATAACTGGAGTTCGCCGTGTATTCATGTGCCGAAACCAACTAATTCCTTCCATATGTGCACAGACTACACAAAAGTGAACAGTGTCGCCAAAACACTCATTTCCAATATCGAAAATTAATGACTGTATTGACAGGATTGGAAATGCAAAATATGTCACCAAGTTGGACCTTTTAAAAGGATTCTGACAGATTCCACTTATGGACACAGCAAAAGAAATTTCGTCCTTGGCAACTGCAGATTGAATCTATGAATACAAAGTGATGCCATTTGGTATGAAAATACTCCCACTTCATTCCAGCGCTTAATGAACATGACATCTGATATAGATGGCTGTGACGCATACATTGATGACGTCATTATTTACAGCGCTTCCTGGAAAAATCACCTGAAAACTATACGGAAATTCTTCGTTCGCTTGGGTGAGGCAAATGTTACAGCTAACCTAAGTAAAAGTGAATTTTGCCGCTCTTGTGTCACATTTTTATAACATATTGTTGGACATGGTCAAGTCCAGCCTGAAGAATCTGTGTTTAAAGCTATCCCTTAATTCCCTGTGGCTATCAGTAAAAAGCAGCTGATGCAATTTTGTGGCATGGCTGGATATTATCGGAAATTTTGCTCAATTTTGTTCCATAATTGCAGAGCTATTGACCAACGTATTAAGTAAGAAAACTATATTTTATTGGTCTGACAAGTATCAGGAGGCGTTCGATAAATTAAAGGCCATTCTTAAAAAGTTTCCACATCTATCAGCTCAAGATTTCAATCAACCATTTAAGATGTCTGTTGGTACAAGTGATGTAGGGAATGGTGACATATTAATTTAGGAAGATACAAATGGCGTGGAACATCCAGTATGGTATTTTTAATAAATGTTAAATAAGCACTCGAGACAATATTTTACTATCAAGCAGGAGGGTTTGTTTTAATTTTGGCTTTACAACACTTTGAAGTGAATATTAATTCTGCTCCTCTGATTATTGTATTGAGTGCTCATAATCCCTTAACTTTCATCAACAAAACAATATAAACCAGAGGTTGTCGAGGTGGAGTTTGATGTTGAAAAAAATACAGCATCGACATTCGACACATCAAGGGAAAAGAAAATTGAATAAAAGATGGACTTTCAGGGGTATAGGAGTTTTATATTGTTTTATTTTGTATACATTTTGCACATCCATTATACCTCTTCCTGTGTATTTTAATTATTATTATCAATTGTGTACTTGATCAATATGGAAAAAGGAAACTTTCTTGCATAAATCTTTCTTTTCCTTATGATGGGGGGGGGTGTTATGTATATCTATATTTTTTAATTCTTGGTGCATGATTCATGCACAGGTTTTCTGAGCAGTCGTTTGTTTTTTCTTCATTAAGTCCTGCGGCGATGGGGAAGTGACGAAGCGATAGGTTGAGATTACAACTGGCAGTCGTAGTCACAATCCTGCATGCAGCCGACACGTAGACCAGTGGTCGCTAGTCTTCGTACACAGGGCAGCGAAGGCGTTCGGCAGCGTCCTGGGCGACTGGCATCCTCTTTAGACAGCACTGCCCTAAACTCACAAAAGGGAGGTTGCTAGAGAAGGTGCCCCAAATTTGCCTGTCCCACGGTATCTGGCTTGCTTGCCGCGGCTGTCAGATCATCCCCAAGGTGATCGAATAATAACAACAAGAAACAAAAATGGCTCATTTTTGGAACATGGAACGTCAGAACACTTTTGGACAGGGGCAACACCTCAAGACCTGAGAGAAGGACAGCCCTTATTGGCATTGCTGAAATTAGTGAAACAAAGCTAGCAGCTGTGGGTATATTGCAAGAGGTCGTAGGATACACGTTTTCTGGAAGGGAAAATCATTGAATCGAACCAAGGCTTCACGGACTGGGGTATGCAATCAAAACTAGTCAGATGAAAGACATCCCCACCATCCTAGCTGGCATCAACGAGAGACTCGTGAAGCTGTTTCCCTCTGGACATATCACGTCATCTGACCATCATTAGTGCCTACGCTCCTACACTCTCTAGCTCGGGAGAAACAAAAACTATGAGGGCTTAGACCAGATTATTAGGTCTACACCTACCAGTGACAAACTGATTATCCTGGGCGACTTCAACGCCAGAGTTGTGAAACCTAGGAGCGATTGGAAAGGAATTCGTGTCCCACACGGAGTGAGTGAGGAAACTAAACAGCAATGGTATACTCATCCTGAGCAAATGTTTCGAGCACATGCTGTGCACCACCAACGCTGCATTCTGGCAAGCTGACAAGTACAACAAAGCATGGATGCATCCAGGTCCAAGAAGTGGCATCTAATAGACTACATCATTGTCAGTCAGATGAACATAAAGAACGTCAGAATCACGCGCGTTATGCAAGGTGAAAAGTGCTGAACCGACCACAGATTATTAAAATCAATTCTTACTGTTAAGTTTTGTTCCTACTCAGCGCAAGCGTCCACGGATCGTCAGGGTAATGTTTATCACATCGAAACTAAAAGAAGTGAACCATCGAAGTCGTTGAAAAGAACCACTCGATGAAATTCTCAAGGCCAAAGCAACATTGACTCACAACAGTTCTGATAAGCGGTGCCAATTTAAGAATTTCATCACAGAAACAGCAAAAGCTATTCTGGGACTGAAGATACGCTCTCGAGACTGTGTACTAGAACATCATGGACGCGAATGTATGTTATATCACATACGTGGTCACAAAAAATGTTTAACTTGTTCTCTTGATTTCTCAAAATCGAGCATAGGGATTTCGAAGCGCTTCCACTGTTTTGTTTTTATAAAGTTCGACTCACCTCCATGATTAAATAAATGCAATTATCCTATTCTGCATTATGTTTAGTTACAAATGCGACTTGGGGCCCCGAGTGGCCGAGTGGTCTAAAGCGCTGATCGTTACGGATCACTGCCATCTCACCTCTGTCTGCGTGAGTTCGAGTCCAGGCTCGGCTAACGTGGGTACGTGAGAAAGCCTGCCAGTAGCTTCTCGTGGGTCGGTGGTTCTTCCCGGGGTTTTCCAGGGTTCTTCCTCCACCATTAATACTGGCCGCCATGTATAGCCTATCTAGTGCTGAAAAATGGCGTTAAACCCTATAACAACAACAACAACAACAAATGCGACTTAATTGAAAACATTTAATTCATTCGAAACACGTGCACCTTAGATAAATCTTTTTTCTTTTCTTTTTTATTCATTAATTTGTAAGCTGTTTTTGTTAATTGTCGAGTTGTTGTCAATTAAATTTGGCTGAAGTTTCTGTTGGGATTTTTAAATGCTTAGCTTGTCTTTTTAAAGGCGTTCATTGAGGATAAATATTGAGAAAGAAACAAAGAAAAACATGAACCGGGTAAATTAAAATATAGCAGTGATTATTTAGAGTCATTAAGTTGTAGCCGAATAATGGCTGTCTCTTTATCTCTCACATGTACAGAATACAATTACACAAACAATCAACTACATGCTCGTACATGCTGTAGATCAATTAGAGGCATATCTATTGCTTCTCAGGTGCACACCTAACTCCCACCTCCCATTTGCGGTCCTTTACCGGTCATTGGTGGGTTCCTAACTATTCAAAATGATATGCTTTAGCACCGTATTACAGGTAAAAAAAACTATAAAAAAAAAAGCTGATTAAACCAAAGCATGGAATATATTAGGCAGTCGTGTGCTGCTTAGTCATAGAGTTATTACAAATCACCCCACTTGTCATGACAGTTTTTTTTTTCCACTCTAGCTTTGGTATCGTATGATATTGCAGAAAATTTCACATCTCTCTCTCTCTCTCTCTTACACACACACACACACACACACACACACACAGAGCAGATTTCCCATATTCGTGTTCCAGATGAGAGAGTGGGAGAGAAAGATTAGAAACAATATTCTCAAAATCCTGAAATTGGCAATCATATCATGTGAATATTACTTAACTTTTACAATAGTTTTCGCCCTCGAATAGCAAATGCAATAAAATAAGTCACTGAATTATTGTTGTTGTTGTTGTTGTTGTGGGGCTTAACGCCATTTTTCAGCACACGATAGGCTATACATGGCGGCCAGTATTAATGGTGGAGGAAGAAACCGGGAAATCCCAGGAAAGAACCACCGACCCACGAGAAGCTACTGGCAAGCTTTCTTACATATCCACATTCGCCGAATCCTAGACTCGAACCCACGCAGACAGAGGTGAGATGGCAGTGATCCGTAACGGAGAGCGCTTTAGACCATTCGGCCACTCGGGGCCCCCACTGAATTATTCAAATTACTGTTGTATCGTAATCTCAGGTTTTACAACTATGTACGCATACCCCAAATATATGTTTCACAGAACGATTCCACACACATTTCATCTGCGGAAAAACAACGAATATCATTGAAGTCTAGGTAACTTCCTCAACTACTTGATTTTTATTGGTATGGTTCAGGAATTGGATACATTACAAGATTCCAGCTACTCATCAGTTTCACATAACTTAAATACATTGCAGCGTCTTGAAAATAAAAATCATCTTAGAAGCAAACCTTTTGCAATAGTACATAAAATATAACTGACGAAGCATTTCTTTTAAAACAAATCAGCACTGCAATGTGAATAATTTAAGACTTCGAGAGACAATGTCATCAAAGTTATAATGAAATGCATCCGACACGTATGATGGGTATAGTCGTGATAACCACCAGCCATAAAGAAGTAGTTGTGTACAGGAATACTGCAAAACCTAATGGCGTTGTTATCAATTACATAAATAAGTACTCGGCTTTCCTGAATTAACAGTTACATTTTTATTCAGAAAAGATATGGCAACGTTACATGCACCAGTTAAAATGTTGATTTTAATGTAAAGATATTCGGTATATTAGAAGTACTAAAACTAGGCTTAAAAAAATTGAATTAAATAATAACAATTATTCAACAGCCTCCGTGAAGGTCTTTACAATATGAACTTATATTTCTCACGAACTTGGATGTATACACTTCAGGACGTTTTATGATTCAAGTGGACCTTAATCCTCTGAGGTTATTATCACAAAGTAACGTTCGTTCCCGCAATGCTGAGGCAATTTTCTGAGTGAATTGTACAGGTAGTAGTTAACTATTCATACTTCGTTGAGATTTATTGCACCCCTCGATTGGAAGAAAACAGACGTTAATAGATGATTTGTCTCTTACAAGTTGAAAGGATCGGACACTATAACCCGTCACCCTCGCAAATTGGGAGAGGTAATAAAGGTCGAATACCTTGATTAGTGAATTACCAAAGCATGCACTTCAAATAGCATCATCTGCTGACACTCGTATAAGTGCCGTTGAAACTGTATTGAACTTTGGAGGTTAAAATGGAAACTAACAGACTAAGACTTGTTTCCACTGACAGTACATATAGCGATAATCTCTTCCCTTAATGGATCGTTTTGTCAGTCACAGATGAAGTTAAATCGTTGTCCTCACTTGAGGACTTGGATAATGACGATCCATTTATTGCTCTACATGCTTACGAAGAGATGCCATTTCTTGTCTGTCTGTATTTGCAGAGAAATGTGTATTCATACAATAGACATGCTTATATCGCTCTAAACAGTCATGTATAATCAAGATGTATCATTACCCTCAATTAGCTTCCTTTCCTGCCCGCGGGATTCAGGCGCTTTGGTCATGTTTGGAGTTGTCAAAGATAAAGATGAAGTCGGATTAATAGCTAAATCTTTACATCCTTCGCTGAACTGAATCTTTGCATCCTTCTCCGAAACTGGGGATACGATGGCTGTTGAAAACCTAGCTCAGGTTATGATGGAGTCAATGTTCTTATGATGGCCGCATTATTACGTCGCCTTAGATCTTGACTGCGAGAGCTTAAGTTTGGCTCAATGCATCGGTGCTTTGAACATCAAACCTGCAACCTGTAATTGAAACAGGTTACTCCTTACAGATGACAGAAACATCGTACAAGAATTAATCTAATATGTCAAACTTTCTGTATAATATATATGTGTGTGGGTGTGTGTGTGTGTGTGTGTGTGTGTGTGTGTGTGTGTATCAACAACACATTAATTATGTATGTATGTATGTAGGGGTATATATAAATATAGTTATATAGTTATATAGATATAGTTATGTATAGTTACCAATATTAATTTGTATTGTTAGTTGAATTTTCTTAATGATTTTATATCCGTATTTCGGTATTTTGCACTTGACCTTTGTTCAAAATCATGTTAATGGTGTACCTGACCAGTGACGTTTATTCTATAAGCAATATAATACAGAGCTAACTAGTTCTATATATTGCAGATTGAATATTCAGATCAGTTTTAATAGTAAACGTGTTAACTTCAATTTGAGTTAAAGATACATTATTGATCCTGTACTTAGAAACTTCCAGAAAGAAAGTTTCGTATTAAATTGACAGTCTGTTTCAGTAACGGTAATGCGATCTAGGACAAGTAGGGGCGTATATAACCTTGTTCACCTAAGAGTTATTAATTCTTCCCTTAATATCTGAAGCAGAATCAGTCTTATTTTTGTGTTCAGGTTTTAATTTGGGTTGTATTATTCAAAGTACTATTCACTGGAATTACAAAGTGCTCAGTATTATTCTTTGAGTAAAACATTAATTTGGAATTATAGTGAACATAGACAAGGACATTTTGGATTATATATTTTGATTCATCAAAAGACTTAACACATCGCCATATTCACACATTAACATATTCAATACTGGAATTTATTTCAAATGTCACTGCAATTCAGTTGGAACTTTGTACATTTGGACTTGCCATAGAACTTTTAGGATAGGACTATATGGAGTTTAATTGACAATACTGTATCCTTTTAACTTTCCACTTTGCATTCCAGGAAAATAAATTATTTCTTGAATTTTAAAACACTTGTTGAGACCATAGAGTAGTGACAATATATTGTTACGTATCGGCTCGTTCAAAGTAACACAAAGAAAGAGTGACTACAACAAGCTTTGTAAATTTTAACAAAAATAATTTATTTCCCTAGAAAACACGGTGAAAAGGTAAATAGATGCAACAAGACTTACGATTTACGAAGAAGATCCAAAAATTTGTTCTAAAGTTGTGAAAACACATAAGTCCTGTGAATAAACAGTTCTAATTTGATATAGTCTGAATCTCAGTTCCGTTCCAAGATGGCGGATGATGATGTCAGACGAAGGCTAACACAAAAATGTCCAGAATTTTCACTGTGAATCACAATTTGTATTGTTCTGCTCCAATTTAGAAATAATTTCAGCAAATGTCTTTGTCCAAAGCCAGTAGTGTTGTTCTCCAGGGAAATTAATTATTATTTAGAAAGCAGATGAAGTACAGCTACCACCACTAACAATACACATGTTGTTCCTCGTATGAACGAACAACTCTTTCCAGCACAGGAATACCTTTTCCTTAAGGTATTAGAAACTCTACAAGATGTTATGATGTGACTCTCAACTATGACTGACTACGACTGACTACGACTACGACTGAATATTTCTTACAGGTAACTGAGCATTTAAAACAAGCTAATACGTCATTTCATGTACACATACACGAAGGAATCGTGTGATTTTGAAATCACATCTGGGTATTACAAAAACGTAAACAAGTAATGACGTGGTCACAGCCAATGATTTACATAGCTCTTTCTGACTGTTTACTTGATACGAAAACCCGTCATGCAAAAATCGTGCTTACGCGAGTCACATTTACGTTTTAAATAAATACGATGTTTCTAACAAACTATTAGATCCATGCAAACATAATCATCATCATAATAATAACTACATTTAATGATGTAAAAATAAAATAAAAAAGAAACAAAGAATTAGAAGAATTTAAATTTTAACACATATGTAATTTAACTACAGGGTCGTAACAATATATATATATATATATATATATATACGACTACGCTCTCAGTAAGTGTGTATATATGTACCTCAATTATTTTATAACACCTCAAAGTATCTATCCAATACCGCTTGGAGTTACTAACTTCCGTTGATCCCCTAGCAACTATCTAGTTATCTATGATTCATCACCTAGTTATGTACTATTCAATACTCGGTATCCAACACACAGTATTCTACTATTCAACACCAAAGCATCTATTACTACACTTACTGTCCGAAATGCTGTGGAATGACCGACACCCACTTATTGTAGTACCATATTTTAATCATCTACTGTCCATCATTCACTGATCTACGATCCAAAACCCAGATATCTGCCATCCAACACTCATTCACCTATGTTCAAACTCCTCACACTTACTATCTAACAAGCCGTTGGAGTTAACAACAACCTACAAATGCTAACCAACAAAAATGGTAAGATGTATAAAAGGGGTGAAATATTAAATGTGATACACACATATGCACAACATGATAGAGCACATAAAATAATTGGAGTATTTACACGTACTATGCCACAAGAATACTTATATACTATTACTCTGGGGTCGGAGAGTAAGTTTTAATTTTGCAAAAAGAACATAAAAAATTAGATTTGCATGATTGAGTAGTGATCCTTTGCTAGAAAACTGGTTGGGCTGAAAATGATCGTGAGGATGATTAAGCAATTAAAGTAAACACATGTGTCATCGGTTCACTTTCATTTTTTACAATCCATAGACCAACAGTCTTTTCTAAAACCTTTGCCTTAAATAAACACTCTTCATTTGCAAATATCCATGTCTCCAATATTTATGATACCTCATGATGAAATCACACACCTTGGATACTCAGGCTTAAGTAGTATGCTGGAACTTCTGGTGGAGGAATCTACGCAGCTCCACATCTTCTCATGAGAATAGATGACATAATGGGTGAAAGCACCTATTTCATAGTGTACCAGCAGATCAAAACAAGTCTCAGGTTTCATTAATCAGAACGCATGTTACATATACAAATACACACTCAGGCGATTGCACGACTGTAACTCTTGTAGCAACGAAAACGAATATAATTTGACCAACGTCTTCTCAAGAGTTTTGTCTGTCTTGCCATATCTTTATTCTTGATCATTAAAAGTCTATGATGATTGCAAAATGAGAGAGAATAAAGCGTTAGAGCTCCTGCTGCAACGTCAAAAAGAAGAACAAATGTTATTTCAACAACAAAAAGATGGAAGAAAAGCTTGAACAAGTAAAGAGTAACTCTTGAACAGTCAACAGAAGGAAGAGAGTAGTAAAAACTGTCAGTTTGTTACAGGGCATTAGCAACGAGTTAGAATGCTTGCTCGAAAAATATACAAAATTCCTAGGCGAAACCTACCAGAAAGAGACTAACAATCTAAAAATTCTAAACCTTCCATGACTGCACTGACGACCACCACAAAAAGGCAATCAGCGAGCTACGACAACAGCTGCTAGAGCAGGATTTGAACATGGAAAAGACTTAGGACAGTTGAAGCTGATTGTGTCAAGGCTATATTTCAGTTCCCAAGCGGTCAGTTTCAAGGCCCACTCAAAACTCTTACCAAACATCATATAATTCACAAATCAAATAAAACACCAAATTTTGCCACGTTTTGTCGGGAATACGAATCGTAATGATATTTCAGAAATATATCAACAAAGTCCTTAGTTATCTTTTTAATTGTCTAGCTCTTTAAAATTGATTCATTGGCACTGCACCTGTTTCGTCTGTTTCACCTTCTGTTTTATATTTCTGCACTTGGTTGTTTTTAATTCTATCTTCTTTGGAACTCTCCTCCCTTCTTTCTTCCAAGCCTCTGTAGACCAATGTCCTTTTCATGAAAACGATAAGATGTATCTGTTTAACGTTGTCTTTTCTATCTCCTGTCCTTGAAGGCCATTTAAGAGCCCAGTGTACGTTGTACTTTCGCGGGACCGACGTAGCAAATATCGTTACATTTTTTTTATCCATAAGAGTAGGCAGGCGTTTTGTTGGAAGTGTATTTTCAAGGTCTCTCTGTAACACTATATGTATATATATGTCTGTATGTATGTGTGTGTTTGTGTGTGTGTGTGTGTGTGTGCGTGAGAGAGAGAGAGAGAGAGAGAGAGAGAGAGAGAGAGAGATTGTAATCTTGTACAATCACATTTTGAATCATCATGCTATCGTCACATCTTTCTAACGAGATACCTGAAGCGAAGCAGCTACGACGTTCCGCGTTGCGCTGAGAAATGTCGTGACAGACGTTCATCAGAGGGATTTTCAACATGAGCGATCCTGATCCAAAACTATCTGTCTGTTCCACAAGACAGAGAGAGTCAAAATCAGCCTAGAAATAAAATCCTTCCATAGCCCTTGAAGACTTTTTTTCCACATTCGAGCTACACACAAAGTGAATTCTTAAACATTAGAATAAAATATATCACTTACAAACTGACGTTTATAGAGTTCAATTGTTACGTCCAAGCTCTCTTCATTACTGACTTACTGGGATCAATTCTCTTGGACTTGATCAACAATGTCGAGCTAAAAGTCGAAATCATACGAGAGTATCCCTCGTTGATGTCAGCTTAAAATCTTTGTGCATCGAGTTTAGTAAACCTACAGAAGTGATATCTTCCAAAATGTTGGACAGAACTCAGCACGTCCAGCAACTGAATTTTTAGTTTGACATTTATTGGAAAAGCTGCTCTTCGGATGATGCACGTTTAACCAACAATGGGCAGAGAAAAACAAAGTTTATTGGTGGATCCATTCTCAAGCACCAAACAAAGTATCGTCTAGGATAACAACTAATAAAACCAGATGTGTGTAGCCCATGCCATCTTGACGGCTAGAACTTAAGCAGACGACGGAACGAAAACCAGAATGGAAACGATTACGGAGAACATTAGACATTCGGGAAGGGTCAAACGAAGAAGAGAAACAAAAATACTTTTTCCGTAAGCTCTATTTCGAAAGAGACCGCTTGTAGAGTTCCTAAAATGCAAGAACTTCAGAATCTGCTAGTCCCGCGTTAAAGTGTACCATCAAGTCGTTCCTGGAGAATGCAAGATTCTAAGACATAATTTTCCAGACCAAAAATGCATTACCATTCATCATTACCAAAATCAATTATATGTTATTACTAGTATCAGGGGTATCTTCTATTAATATAGCAAATGTGAATAATAGAAAGGTCTTTTGCGCCATTTTCATTGGCGATAGAGATGTGCAACGTAGCCTCCAAACCTTGCATTCCTGATGGACAGTAAAGAATTCGATGCTCTATTTTCAAAAAAATATACATCAGTCCAACATGTTACAAGCGACATTGCATAAAACAAGTTAAACAATAGAAAAGTACATGTCAACTGTGGCAGTTCGTTCGAATTGTGAACATCGTTTTTCTTATTAATAACCAAATGTCACGTGCTTGTGAAAAAGTCATGAGTTGGCTCATTAATGTTGTAGTCAAAGATATGACACCGAAGGCGACTAATAATTACTGAATAACGACCAGAACAAGATAAAAGAAATGTATGTATTTTATCTGTTTCACTTAATGTTTTCGTAAGACTGGAATTGAATTCTTAGTCCAAATTTATTTTTTGGCTCATCGCGTTTGCACCTACTGCTTCATCGCTGGCATAATGCTATTTAAAACAATGCTTCAGCGTGGCCTCCAACCACTCTGCAGTTAGGATTTGTATTCGTTTTATGCGTAGTAGATCTACGTTTAAATGATTGTAACAATGTAAGAATTCAACGCTTCTGCAATTTTAAAATACAGTCAGTACTTAATTGGACTCCTCAACGGTTGATTGGCACACTCCAGATTTGGATCCAACATGGTTATTACATTAATTATGATTGCACTAAAACCAAATTAAACGATACAAAAGAAATGTATGGCTTACATGACAAGATTTACTGACTTGTCTCTTAAAATGTTGCAATTAATAATTATTGCCAACATTCTCGCTAAATCAATATTATTATGTCGATTTCCAAAGTTAGCACAATAAACAGTTGTATTGTTGAAAGTCAAGGTGAAGTTGTTTGATTGTTATTTACATTATCATTGTTACAGTTGGTATTGTCACTACTAAATAGGAGTATTCTGACGCTATCTATTGCATCTAAGGCTTACACTGCTCCTTTTGGAAGGATGTGTCAGAGGTAGACTATAGCCGTTGGGTGTGGAAAGGCTAGGGCCACAGAAAAAGAAAGTCTTATTTCTTGAAATGATATCTGGAACCGAAACAACTATTGCATTACACGCCTAGAAAGTCTACAGCAATACAAGTTTCAGCACAAATATTTAATTGCTGTAGCTTCAATTTTTATATCTTCTTAAGCTGATGTTAATTAAAATCGACAGACCTCCCCCCAATACATCGAATCATTTTGCCAAATAACTTTTCTTGTATTAAGTTGGACATGGCTTACTATATAGTTTGTCTATTTGTTTTCAAATATATTCATTATTTGTGTCATTTGGATGTATAATTAATCACAAAATTTGTGTTAGCCAGAAACCTTTTCGATACGGGCAGATCAAATTTTGTATTCATCTACTTTACACAGTCATATGCTGAAAAATTATTGCCTTAGGTTTTTGCTGCTCTTGTCATGCTTTTTATTTTTATTTTTAGTTTGCTTTGTTTTTCTCCGCGTAATTTTGATAAGAAGCACGATCTCATAAAATAAGAACAAACTTTACTACTACTACTACTACTACCACTAATGAGATCCCATATTCATCTACAACGACTACTGCAGCTATTAATTTGACTATCACTACTACAACGATTACTATTACTGATACTGTTGTTCCCCTATCTACGAGTACTGCCGGGATCTAGAATAGGCCCGATACATTTTTGTCATGTTGTTCGAAGTGACTGATAGCCTTGGGGCTCAGTGGTCCGCATGCCGGCAGAGGTAACGAAAGAGTACTCGTCCGAATCCTAACATCGGGTCAGTCTGTGTCGAGGTGTTTCCTGGGGCAAGGCACCGAAACATCCTAATTGTCCTGCTGAACCGTAAAACACAAAAGCAGAAACCAGACTACTATTGCTGCTGCTACTGCTTCTTTCTACTCCATCTAATAGTACAACTATTGTTCATACTACTATTACTGCTGCTGATAATATTAAAATTCTATTTCAACTATTGCAACTGCTACTGCTACTGTCACTGTTGCTATTTATTCTACTGATACACTAGCTACAACAAAGCCTGACAGTAATATTACTGCTACTACTATTGATGTGTCTGTGACTATTGTTACTTCCGCTAACTTAAGACTGCTACACACAGTTTTATCATAGTCGCTAGTGTCAGTGGAATCCTACCACCGGTACTACTATTGCTACTACAACTTTTACTTCTTAGCTGCTGTCGCTACTGCTACTGCTATAACAACTGTAGCCTAACAATAAAAAAAAACATCGAAGCAGAACTGCCATGCCAGCGTTCATGTTGGAACAGATCTGTTAAACATTTGAATCAAACATATATATATATATAT